>LUGF01046113.1:418881-440897 GCA_001625245.1 Calycopis cecrops | reverse complement strand
ATTGTGTTAGGTCAAAACTCTTCAGAATTAAGTCACTGACCTTATTGTCTTTCATTTCGTTTCTTTCGCTTTAATTTTGTGATTTTTTATGTTCAAAAATGTTAATTTAATTAATTCAGAATAATAATCAAATGTATTGTACAACAAAAATGTGTTTTCATATGATCGTGCAGTCTTTTTTTTGCGTTCCACTAAATATGTCCACCAGTGTAGTTTTATTACAATAAAAAAATAGTTTGTCCGTGTCGTGAGGTTTCAGATTCAAAGATATTTTTGGCGCTCTTCAATTTTAAAAGTCTGAATTCAGGAAGTTGGCGGTGTCGCAAGACGTTAAGCTATCCGTATCTTTTCTCCGGCCTTTTAAATTTCTGTTCCATCTAAATAGAAGAATGAGGTAGCGAAGAAGAGATGAAGGATGGAATTATGTTTACGCAGACATTTCTGTTGACTGATGAAATTCTGTAGTCGAAATTAGGGTAGCAAATATAATTTTACTGCAATATAAATTTGTTCAATTCGATAGAATTGATAGGGATAGTCCCAGGGATACCTGGGACTATGGCGCAGTGGAAGATGAATATTATACTCAGGGCACAAGTCAGAATGAACTTTGTCCGCTGTCACGCGGAGCTTTAAGTTAAATAGGTTCAATTACCTGGTATGTCTTGTTGTGCTGTATGGTTCGGCTTAAGAAATATCACATTAACCTATAAAACCTATGGCCATAAATTTCGAGCGTGTAATGAGATATACTTAGCCTTCCGTGAAGCAGCAATCGGCCTACAGATGCATCTGCAGCAAGCTTCGACAAGCGGGTTCTTAATAGTCTTTTATTCAACTTATAATCAAACACAAATCACTCAAAGTTCAATATTTGACTAACATTTAACATAACTAAATTCCAGCGTTTCCAAAAGCTCTGAGTGAGCTGCTGGATCAATTGAAACCGCGAGAGACGATTGGGTCTCACATCAACAAAGGGGTATTCTGGCAGGGCGTTGAGTGGCTGACCAATCAAAAAATGGCCCGGCGTGAGGACCTCCAAATCATTAGGATCCGAAGAGATCGGGCACAATGGACGAGAGTTCAATACGGCCTCAATCTTACAAAAAATGCACAGTTGCGAGTTCCTCAAAAGTCAAAACGGATTCCCCAATAACTCGTCGCAAATGTGTTTTAGCAACCTTGACCACGCTTTCAAATATTCCGCCCCAGTGGGGACATGCCGCGGGACTGAACCTCCAAGTTATTCTATGACTAGCTAGTCTAGTCGCAATTTCAGTCTCATTAGACTTCAAAAACTTATGTACATCACTTAAGTAACTATTTGTGCCCTTGAAGTTGGTGCCGCAATCTTAACGTATCAAGGACGGTAGTCCTCGTCTTGACACGAATCTATCTAGTGTCGCAATAAAGGCCTCTGTTGAGAGGGCCGAAACGAGCTCCAAATGTACCGCCTTGGTGGAAAGGCAAACGAAGACGCACAAATAGGCTTTAACAGTTTTACTGTTCCTAAGGGTCGAGACTCGAGGTCTTAACCAAAAAGGGACCAGCAAAGTCCGTACCAACTCCGACAAACGGTCTTGACTCTGTGACTCGATCCGAGGGCAGGTCGCCCATGAGAGGCTGCATGGTAGTGGCCTTGAGTCGATAGCAAGGCATGCAGCGAAAGACCACACTACGGATAGTCCTTCGGGCTGATAAAATCCAAAATTCCCGCTGCAAAATGGCCAATTGGGCATTACAGCCGGCGTGCGAATTTTTAACGTGGCGGTCAGTAATTAGCAACTGAACCAAATGGCCACTCTTGGGCAATAATAGGGGGTTACGAGCTCCATAAGGGAGGTTGGCGTTTCTAAGACGCCCTCCGACTCGTAATAACCCCGCACCATCCAAAAACGGGTACAATTTAGAAATGGCCCCAGACAACTTGGACATGCCCCTCCTCAATATGTCGATCTCGTTCTCAAAGTGTGCCTCCTGCACAGAGCGAACCCAATGAAGAAGAGCATCCTGGAGCTCTAGAGGCGATAGAAACGCGGTTAGATGTTTGTCCTGTGGGTGTCTGCAATTCCAAAGGAAGCGCTTGATCCAAGCGGTGACACACAACAGTTTATCTAATAAGCTGTAGCGGTTCAATAAAAGGTCTGGGTCGAACGGTCGGTCCTGCCGTTCAACTGCAAGCGTTCGCAACCCAGGCAAGGCCCTAGTGTCCAATGCCGGCGTTCGTGGCCAATCAGATTCCGGCCGAGTCAACCACTCAGGTCCTCAACATAGGGAGTGCTCAACCAAAAGGGGGGCCATACATCCCCGTGAGGCACAATCGGCAGGGTTGACTTCGCCAGGTACATGTCTCCAAATTAACGGGGTCTCTGATTTTTGGATTTGAGAGACCCGATTTGCCACAAATACTTCCAACGTGTGAACTGACGTTTTCGGCCAACAAAGGACAATTTGACTGCCAGTCCAGGCATAAGTGGTGGCAATATCAACGGACTGATACAGTGTTGATGCAACGTGGTTGAGCAAACGGGCAAGGAAGGCCGCCCCTGACAACTCTAATTTAGGAACTGTCAAGGCAGTTCGAAGGGGTGCAACCTTGCTCTTTGCCATGATTAATGCAACCTTTACCTGTCCATCAGTGGTTACGGTGCGCAAATACACGTCGGCAGCATACCCACGTTCCGAAGCGTCTGAGAACCCATGGAGGGACGCTGTATGCTTCCCTGGTGGAAGCATAGCACGGGGTATAGCGGTCCTATTGATGGCAGGCAATGTGGAAGCAAATTGGAGCCAGTCCTCTAGTACAATTCAACGGAGTGGCTCGTCCCACCCAAGTCCTAATGTCCAAAGTTTCTGCAGGAAACACTTGGCCCAAAATATGACCGGACATATCCAACCGTTTGGATCAAATGTCCTGGCGACAGTAGACACTAGACAGTACCATTCGTTTCGTCCAAGTGCGAGGAGAATCCAAGTCGACGTTGTACGTGAATACGTCTTGGACTGGTCTGTACTGGATGCCAAATACCGTCAACATGGCAGGATTATCGCGATTCTCAAATAGGTGAGGATCCTGTTGGGTGTCGTCGGGTAGCCCGTCCATGAGCGCAGGTAAGTTGGAGACCCATTTGCGCAACTCATATCCTGCGGAGGCTAGTATGCCAATCAATTCTTCCCGCAAAAGAAGAGTTTCTCCCTCCGTGGACGCGCCTGTGCATATGTAATCAACATATAGATCCTCCTTCAAAACGGCTGCTGCGCGAGGATATGACATACGCTCTCGATCCGCGAGCTCCCAAAGCGAACGTATGGCCAAAAAGGGGCTAGATCGCAGCCCGTAAGTATTCGTGTTGAGCTCATAGACAACTATGGGATCATGCGGGTTTTCCCGCCACAATATCAATTGGTAACGACGATCATCCGGGTGTATTACCGTTTGCCTGAACATCATTTTGATGTCGGCTACAAACACAAATTGATGTCGTCGAAACCGCGTGATGACATCACACAGGTCCTTGAGCAACTTAGGCCCAGAATGAAGACACTGGTTCAATGACACTCCCGACAAAGTCTGGAACCATCAAAAACCGTGCGCAGCTTCCCATTGGATGCTTTTATGACGGCATGATGCGGGAGGAAAAAATGCTCCATCGAGCGCCAATCCAATTTTGACACTGACATGTGTCCCAACTCTTCATACTCTCGCATGAATTCAATGTACTTGGCCCTAAGGAGTGGGTCCCTGCTCATGCGGCGCTCCATTGCCATCAAACGTTTCTCAGCAGTAGGCCGTGAGGCACCAAGTGGCGGCCGTACGGTGAGAAAGGGCAATCTGGTCATGATCCGGCCAGAACGGAGGTGACACGTGCTATCACGAAAGAGTCGCTCACACTCTTCATGCTCCGGATCAGAGCGGGGCGCTTGTGATGGCTCTTCAAGTTCCCAGAATATCTGGACGGCGTCAGAGAACGCGGAGCCCACCATCAAGACTGTCTCAAGTTCCGCAGGAGGGGGTACCTTTAGCACTGGCCCCATCATAGCGAACCGAAATATGGTCCGGAGGGCTACCAAGCCACCTGGCTGCAAAACGCGAGTGCGAAGTCGATCTTGCCAGGTAGGTAGAATTTAGAATCGGCCAAGTTCAAATCCTCGGTCAATTTTACCGCATCCGCAGACAAACGCACTTGCGGGTGGCTGCCTAATATATTCTCCATCACAATGGCCGTTGAACCCAATTTCGGGCGTGGAGAGTTTATGGGGGAGAACTCAAACGATACGCGGCCCTCAACAGTGGCTACAGGAACGTTCCCGACACCCCTTATTATTTCTGAATCCTTTCTAATATTCAGGCCAGTCTGCCCCACCAACCAAGATGAAGCTATGCACCCTTATGAGCCTGTATCCAGTATAGCCCGGACTACAACAGAGGCGCCCGTCCGTCCCCAGACCCTAACTTGGGCCGTGGGCAAAATGACGGTTTCAACAGGGGGCGGTGCATTGCGTGGGCAGACGCCAACATCCTAATGTTGGCGAGGCGGCGTTCGGTTGCCGCGGTCCCCGGATGGCAAGTCAAAATGAGGCAGAGGTTCGAACTCCTCCTCTGCTCGGTGACGACTGCTGCGAGCCATTGTCGGCGGCTCGTAGCGCCAAGAGCGTCCGTACCGAGGATTACGCGCTTCGAGGCGGGGACGCTCTGCCAATGGAGGGGACGGCAATCGCGTCGGACGTACGTCACAGTAATCGTGGTGCACGAGTGGAGGCGACCTGTTGTGATGACGCGGGGACAGAGGGGGCGAGCGGGACACAAAGGTGCGGGATTGAACCCGGGGCCCGCTTTCATACCCGCCCGTGGGGCTGCGTGGTGCACCTTGTCGGCAGCACAGTCTGCGCGGCGAGGAGGGGGTGAGCCGGACTCCGATTGGCGGGACTCAGCCCGGCGTCCGCTCACGTACCCGCCCGAAGGCGACCCTGGGTGGTCGCGTTGGCCATTTGCGTTGGCGCACAGTACTCTCAAATGGCGCCCACCGCAAATTGGACACGAGCACGTGTCGGGGCAGGCGCGCTGATAGTGGCCCCCTAGGCAGGAGAAGCACCAGCCTCGTGCCTGTGCAATCCGCCTACGAACGGCCACGTGCAGCTGTAAAAAATCTTGGCACTGCGCCGTCTAGTGCCCCTGGAACTTGCAAAAATGGCAGTCCGGTCGCGCAGTCTGCGCGACAGCAAAGCGGGGAGGCGCCCTTGGCCTTGGCGCAAATCGGACGTTGCGCTGTTGGTTGGTGGGCCGGGTTCCTGGAGATCCAGTAGGAGTGTCGACCATCACGTCGACCATCACGTCGGCCATGCGACACTCGTTCTCCAGAAACGTCAGGAGCTGATCAAGTGTAGGGAGCTGCGATATCTCATCCCTAATGTTCCCCTGCTCAAATCGTGCCCTCAAGGAAACAGGCAGCCGTTTGAGTACAATATGTACCAATAGGTAGGACCACTGGACTACCGGTAGTCCTAGACGGCTCAAAGCATTAGTGGCGATTTGGAGGGGGTTGAGGAGCTCAGTCCTCAAGGAGGCGGTAGTGCTCACCACAGGCAACTCCAAAATCTGGTCGATGTGGGCATCGGCCAGACAGCGCTGATTTTGGTAGCGCTTGGTGAGCAAAAAGCGCGCGACCGGACAGCTCTCATCCCGAATGGGGAGGTGCTGTACCAACCCTCTCGCCTCTCTGTCAAGCACGGAAAGCAAATAGGCCAATTTTTGAGATAGGCCAAGATCATCTCTCGAGTCCACAAGGCTCTCAAATAAGCCGATGAACCCCATTCAGCGGTCCAAACGACCATCAAACGTGGGAGGTTCAGGTCGGGCAACCGGCTCAAAAGGCCCACGGGAGTCTTGAAAACCGTCGCGTGCAACGGGGCTCCTGCGCGCGAGGCCAAAATCTCACGCGATCGCTGGGCGATGCTGTCAGCCAGATCCAGGACCTGGGCATAGTCCTTATGAACTCGGTCCCGTCTCTCCTGCGGGAAGGACTCCTGGGGAACGTCATCCAAATACAGAGTGAGGCGCTCGTAATGTGCCTCCACATCCTGGAGTCGCGTCGGACACTGTTCATAGCGGTCCAAAAAAGCCTCAATGCGGTCATCACGATTAACCAAGGCGGCAGCTGAAGTGAACCATCTGAGTGGTGATCCTATCTTTGAGAAGGACTCACGTACAACGCTCAGTGGAGTGACCGACATCTTCAAAGGCACAAAAAACTCAACTTTAATAAAAAAAAAAATAAACATAAACAACAAATCACAATACTAAATTTGTACAAACAAGCTGTTACTGTTCCAAAACAATCAATTCGCAACACAAAACAACAGTTTTTACAAACTTAAAACCATATCACTCTTATATGTGTAACACAAAAAAAAACAAACAATCAACAATTTTTTGTTGATTGTACTAATTTCTAATATTGATATGTTTTATTACGCTAAAGTTGAGTTTCAAGTAATCTAACAACTTAAAACTTATATTATGATAAACTATTTTACGTAAGTATTCAAACAATCAAGGTCTTATCCATACAAATATCAACAGGTCACATCTATGTTAAGAGCAACGACTTGTGCTCGTCGTGAAGTTGCCTACAATGTCTTGATACAAATATGTTTGTGACAGATACACAAAATGTTTATGACAAATGGCGGATCGAATCGATCGGCGAAACAATGAAATTCAATATTTAATTCACAAAGGATAATTACCCAAGGCTTATTATTTATACGTAAAGTAATCTTATGAATTCATTTCAAACAAAATGTAAAGAATCGTATTTATACAATTGTAATATCAATAGGCAAATTCAAACAATTTACAATTAAGTGGACTGTAACCACGCTCTGCTACCAAAAATGTTCAATTCTATCCCTGGGACTATTACGCAGTGGAAGATGAATATTATACTCAGGGCACAAGTCAGAATGAACTTTGTCCGCTGTCACGCGGAGCTTTAAGTTAAATAGGTTCAATTACCTGGTATGTCTTGTTGTGCTGTATGGTTCGGCTTAAGAAATATCAAATTAACCTATAAAACCTATGGCCATAAATTTCGAGCATGTAATGAGATATACTTAGCCTTCCGTGAAGCAGCAATCGGCCGACAGATGCATCTGCAGCAAGCTTCGACAAGCGGGTTCTTAATAGTCTTTTATTCAACTTATAATCAAACACAAATCACTCAAAGTTCAATATTTGACCAACAATTAATTTACACTCCCGATAATATATTAACAGGGAAAACAACACGTAAATTATATTTCCAATCACAAACTCAAATCTTAATCGCAACAAAAGGGCGTCTACATTACAAATTCGAGACGCGACCGATATAGCGTAATTCAAAGGCGAGAGCGTAATCTCTCAAGCGATGCCAACAATACAACAATATGGCGACAACAATATAACAATATACTCTCAAGTGTCCGCGAAGCTAATCGAAACATCGACGCGTCATCGGTGCCCGAGAGCGGCCGAACGATCTACTCGGCACACATCGGAATTACATATTGATTACACTAATTGATACTAGATGGCATCACATGTGGTTCAGAACAAAATTTCTCCATAAATTTTCATAACAATGCCTCAATGCAATTGAAAAGAATTTCATTGTATCATCATCTCATCTCACCATCTCTAAACTTTAATTGTAATGAACTATTTAAATAAATAAATAAATAAACTATTTATTCAGTACCACAAGTTACATTAAATTCTTACACATATTGGAGTCTCCTTTTAAGTAAGTACATATTTGTGACAAGAGACCCCGCTCTTCCTTAACAAAAATAACATTAACTATGTGTGTGTGTGAGTGTGCATGTGTGTATGTGTGTGTGGGCGTGTGCTCTTTACTTGTGTGTGTACCGACTACTTTGATACACATGCTACACAATTTATTTACGTTAATGAAATGATAATTCTCTTAATTCTATTAATTATATTCTATTTAAATATTTAGTTTAGACTAACTGATGCCTGCGACTTCGTTCGTTTAGCGTATTACTACGCTATTATATTATAATCAAAGTGATTTGTTATTGTTTGCTTGCAATGTGCCGAAATTCCGATTTCCCGTTGGAATGAGCGATTTTACCGCAGTAAAAGTGTTATTGAAGTTGACCAGGCTTAGTATCTATACACCACAAAAAGTTTCATTCGAATCCGTCCAGTAGTTTCGAACATTAGCCTGGACAAACAGACAAACAGTCTCGCGCACGTATGGTTCCGTACCATTATCTTTATAAATATCTTATAAATTATAAATATCTATAAAAGTTCTACAGCGTACATATTTTTTAGATTTCATAGTATCTTATTTTAAAAGTTAGAGTGGAGGACACTAAAAAAAAAACTTTGGAAGCGTCTATCTTTCAAACAATTGATTTTAACAAAAAATTGTTTTAGTAACCATAAGAGTCAATGTAATTTATCAAGACCTATTCATAGATACCCCTCACACACAGGTTGGATGGATATTTTTTTTAGATTCAGTTCCATGTATGGAGTTGCCCCTCTTTATTTTTTATTTATTTATTTTTGTTTGAAATTCGAATAGGGGTTTACAGAATACATCAACCTACAAAGTTTCAACTACGTAGGCCTAACAGTTTCGGAAAGAAATTACCGTGACATACAGACAGACATGACGAATCTGTAAGGGTTCCGTTTTTTGCCATTTGTCTACGGAACTCTAAAAAGTGATGGATATTCTGGTAAACCAGACAGTTTCTAAAGCAACAAGAAATACGTTTGCAATTATTATGCGTTTTATAATGTGTTTTTACCATATTAATTTATATTTACATACAATGATACGGTTTTTAAAAGACACCTGCCGTGAAAACGCAATTCTATTATAAATCTGCAAGTAATGTTACGCGTCACTCGGTCCGTGAAGATCTTTAAATTAAATGTTATAAATACCCGCTTCACGGCATAGACTAAATTATATGCAACCTGAAAAGCTTTGGTAAATAAATAACAAGCCACTAGCGTTTACACTAACCTTTATTGAGTAATAATAAAAAAAAACTAAATTTTGATGTGATAAAACTCCAGGACAGCTCTGCACTAAAGTGAGTATATACTATTCATAAGCCGACGTTGAAAGGAAGTTTTCTTAATTATTTCTTTATTCTAATATAATCTGTATGCATAGTTCTTCAAGTTCCGCAAACTTAGAGGCTTTTTGTGGATGTTCGACATCATGCTTTTAATGGGCATGTCTAAACGTAAGCCCAGTAAAGGTGTACCTTCAGCTCCGGGATTTCCTGAGGGCCATGTGGATATGTGGAAGCGAAACCGCGGATAATTTGCGGAAACGCCTTTGCATACCTTCTTGACCCTGCCAGCGCGATGCAAGGTTTTATACCTTCCCCTGGATTTTTTGTGAGACGTATTTAAGACTAACCAGTCAAAGTCACATATCAATGTTGAAGATTTCCCCACAAAGCCCTTGAACATATCACACAGAGCAGTATCGTATGCAAGATTTTTATAGCTCCTGGTTGATCCTTATAAACAACCAGCAGAATACGTTTCTTTTCTTCGTATGTAGTTACATACGAAGTTTAGTCTTCGTATGTAACTACATACGAAGAAAAGAATACAGGGTTATTTATTAAAGACCGGCCAAATCTTCAGATTTGGTTTAGAATCGATACTTAATACATTCAATTTATGTAATAAAAAATATATTTGTCTTATGCAAAAAACATAAAGCGTGGATAACGATACTACTGCGTGCTTGTACCTGACCTAGGAGCAGTGCCGGAGTCCTCGACATAGTAAAAAGTCGATTTCAGATATTTGAGTACCTTTTAGGAATGTCTATTAGATTATAACATGTGGAAATAAATATTAATATTTCTGGTTTTAAGCTCACCATAAAATGAATGGAAAACTTTAATCTATTGTTTTTACTAAAATTAATTATTTGGCCATAAAACAATGCTTAAAATAAATATACAAAACAATTACAATTAAAGTGGATGCTAAATTCAGTACGTCCTTACACTCATCATTTCAAATCGATGTTTAGATAACATAACATTACAATTAGACGATAATAGATAGAACACACTCTTGGATTTACTTTTACTTCCTTGTTTTAAAATTTGGAGGATAGGAATACTTAAGGCGAAATGGGCTCCAAATTTGTCAATCCGTGCTCACGTATATTAAAAACGTAACCTATAAAAACTATTGATTATCATATTATTTTTAGCTGTGGTTAATGTTAACAAAATACGGCATAGTCCTTAGGTCGTCGAAACACCATTAAAGAATTTTGCCTCGATAGAAAAAAATCGTTAACTTTAATGAAAAAACACTATTTCTGACGTTTCCGTCAATTTTTAAATCCATACTATTCAAAAACTATCAAAGTTATTTCCACAACTAAAATATGTATCTATTCCCAATAAGTAATCGAAGAAATTTTAGGAGTCACTTTTTTAAATAAGCATATGGTTAATTTTATAAAATAATATTAATCTAAAAATTGTCTCTATTTTCGAGCGCCGTCCACGCAAAATTAACTAGGCGGATCGCAATTGTGACCCATAGCGCCTTAACTTGTAGGTATTGGGTTACTTTCAGCCCTGCGTTCACTTAGAACCGAAAACAAAATTAGCTTCCCTAAAGATATTAGCTAGGTGTTCTTGATAGGGCAGTATTTCACAAATTTACACCTATCCATGGGTCAGCAGATTTACAATGAGCAGGTCCAACCGCACATGGAGCTTGTTCATACTGCTTCTATATTTGGGTCGGGGCCCCGGGCCCAAACATCGACTGGAATCGTCAATAGCCATTCCATTCCAGCAACTTCTTTCAAACTTGTTTATGCTCTTGTCTTAAGGAGGGGTGTCGCTTTGCTGAGCACTGTTTATACCATTTTATTAATTTTTTTATTAATATTTGCTTTTGAATTTCATTATAAGGAGGGGCTAGGAGAAAGGGAGGCAAAGCATCTGTACAACACAGTCGGAGCAAAATGGCTCCGACTGCTCGTTTAACCTCCTATACTATGAAACACATACGACAAAAATATTTGTACTACATGTTTTTTTTTAGATTATTATGACGTTTTTAGAAGAAAGAGACTTATCGGGGGTTCCCCTGATACCCGAATATTTTAGAGGAAAGACTGTATTTATCACAGGAGGTTCAGGTGTGTATCATTATATATTTCTATGGGCGTGTTTTTCTAATTGGGGTAGGTAGAGAGAGCCGAAAACGCGAAGATGTGTTGTGTTATTCTTGTGCTTTATTTGGTACATCTACGAGTGAATATAATTATGATAAATAAAAAGTTATAACAAAGTATATTCGATACAACATTGATAAAATCGAGATGCACTAAATGAAACTATGTATACTACACCTTATTAATAAACATAGAATAACTTTACTCCGAATATAAAACAAGAAACTCTTAAAACTTCTTATTAATAAACTATGAAATTTGACAGATGCTAGTTTAATACTTGGAGTAGAGTTATTCTGTTTATTAAAAAAGGAGTAAGTGTTGTTGAAATAAGTTTGCGAGAAGTATACGAAAATACTAAAAATAAAAATACTAAAATATAGTTAGCTTAACAATTAAGTAAAATGTAAACTCTCTCAGTTTATCAACCTTGTATATCATAATATAATATATTCTACTGTTCAGAGTAAGATTTTCAAGCTTGTGTCGACTCGTGTGTAGGCGCGTTGCTAGAAATGTTTCTATCACTCGCAAAAAGATTATTGCTATTGAACTATACAAAGTAGGAACTGGGAAGGCGAAGTTTTTTTGTGAACTTGGTGATTCCGAAGAAAAGAAAACGGCCATTTTCATCGAGGATAAACAAGCTACACAACTACACGATGTCTAAGAGTACACGATACAGACTGATAGAGAATCCGTGAAGGGAATACGCGCGTGAAACGCCGTATCTGGACGCAATGGAAAATTGATACGCGCGTGTCGCTTCATTTGAATAGCCACTAAGCGTTTCGTCTTTTTACTGTAATATTAGATCTTATCTTAGCTCAAGTTTTAAAAAAAGTTTTAGTTTGTTATAATCTGTGGTAAGATTTATGTTTCTTTAGCTTTCCATTCCAAAGTTATATTACCATTCATTATAACTAATGTTATGTTTTAGATTCTTACTCGGTTTGTTCTGTTGTATTTTTATCATCATCATCATCATCATCAGCCGGAAGACGTCCACTGCTGGATATTTTTATAATTAAATTTAATTTACAGCGTATTATTTGATGTGAAGGTGTTTTCTTATCACAAACATGAATTATTAATATTTCTATTATATTTCAATTTCGATGATTATTTTAGGGTTTATTGGTAAAATCCTAATCGAAAAACTGCTATATTCTTGTTCCGAGTTGAACCACATTTACCTTCTGTTGAGGAGCAAGAAAGGCGCTAAGCCGGAGGAGAGAAGGAATGCGATCTTCAAGCTCGCGGTAAGTTAAATACGAGGGCTGCCTTTTAAGTTTTGTCGTTTGAAATAAGTATAGACAATATTATAGATTATTACCATTTATTGTTTTTCAAAGAATTCTCCGCGATATTTAATACACTTTTGCATGCGTTCGAACCAGTTATTAAAACATTTATTCCACTCCGAAGTGGGGGTAGTCAAAATCGCCAATTTGTATGCGTTAACAGCTTCTTCGGGTGAGTTGAAACGTTGACCACGAAGGCTTTGCTTAATTTTGGGGAACGTAAAAAAATCGTTAGGGCTCAAGTCAGGGCTGTAAGGTGGGTGATCTAAAATTTCAATGTTTTGAGTGCTCAAAAACAACTTTGTTTGGCGAGCAGTGTGCGAACTTGCATTGTCATGGTGCAGAATCATACGGCGTGTTGAGTTGTTTTTCCGAAACTCTGTGATGACTTGTGGCAAACAAACCGTGGTATACCAGTCTGCGTTAACCGTTTTGCGATCCTCAAGTACAATAGTGGCGACGTGACCACCCTTTGCCACAAACGAGGCAATCATTTTTTTTGAAGTGCTCCGTGAGCGTATGACTTTGGTCGGTTTTGGCTCATCTTGAAAGACCCAGACAGTTGACTGCTGTTTGGATTCTGGATCGTAAGCATATATCCAAGACTCATCACCACTAACCATATACTAAACGTGTTTTGACTCTCCTCGGTTGAATCTCTGCAGAGTTTTGCGACACCATCTAACGCGGGCTGTTTTTTGGTCGTCGCTGAGCAAATGTGGTATCCAACGCGAGATCAACTTTCTTACACCAAGTTCTTCGTGCAGGATTTTTTGGATAGTAGTCCCTGAAATGCCCACGGATGCCTCTATTTCCCGGTATGTCACATGACGATCTTCGACGATTAGCTGCCGCACAGCGTCGACATTCTCTTGCGTCATGGCGGTTTTTGGACGACCTACACGTGGCTTATCACTGAGGCTAGAGTGCCCACGTTGAAATTCTAAATACCAGCGTTCTACAGTCCTAAGACAAGGTGCTGCATCACTTAACACAGAAGTTATCTCCTCAAAGCACTGAAGTCGCGTTAATCCCCTTTGAAAGTTGTAGAAAATTATCGCACGCATATTTTCCTTTGATATTTCCATTTTTACCACCGACTAATCACCTTTGAACCGACGCTACAATAAAACTATCCGAATAATCATAAAACATTCTTTTGTTTTCGAATTCTAAATTCAAAAAGATGAAAAAGACATACATATTTTTTTATACAGTCGAAGGAGGTTTGCAAACGACACTACTTAAAAGGCAGCCCTCGTAGCAGTAAGTTATTGTTTGTTAGAAGTATATTTTTTTACAATATACGGGGCAAACGAGATTTTCATGACTTCCGACGCCCATGGACATCTGCATATAGACTATACAGATGCACTACTCTACTCTACTCCCACCTCCATGAGTCACCGGCTGCTAACACGCCGCCGGTAACGCGACAGTACTATCACTTTATGCCGGTCTTCAGCCGAATGCGTCTCTCTGATTGTGTGAATGTCTATGGGCTTCAATATTTTGAGATATTTTTTTTGCAGCCTTATACGTTAGAATAGTATAAACTAAGTTATTAAATTATTGTGTTCATCATGACGCGTGATGTATCACGTGGTGCTGAAGGTTTACCCGGAGCTGAAGGTCTACTTATCTGTTTATCGATAATATCTTGGTTTCAGTGCTTCGACCGACTGCGCCGCGAAAGACCGGGGCTGTTTGAATCCAAGGTTTCCATCATCGCTGGAGATGTCAGTTCACCGAATCTAGGTAAAAATATAAGTCATTATTAAACTTATTGCTTATTTGATAATGGATGCTGATTCAGATTTGAAAATGATTGCTTAAATATCTATGCATAGTGTGCCCAATTCACTCGACGCGTTTGTCGCTAAAATGGAACGAACACTAGAATAGGTAAAATAATTCAATCAAATCAATCAGAGAGAAATCAATCAAAGATAGTCAGGGAAAATCAGCAGACATTGATTATTTATGGTCTAGTACAGGGTTATTTGTAAAGCATAAGGTCTCAGATAAAGATAGCTAGCAATTTAACATCATTTGTTCTACGACTTTCGACATAACTCTATAAAATATCTTTCAAGTTGACATGACATGACAAGTGACATTTGTCCAGTGAGGCCGGCCTTCGCGACAGCTGAGCACGAGTTTGTGTACCTTATCTTGTGTAGGTACGCGATGCACTTATTGTATGAAAATATAAAATAGTGAATTGTGAAAAGTCGTAAAAGAAATGTTGTTGTTATAGATATATATACAAATAGCCCTGTATAGAAGTATCACAAAAATAAGTTTTTTTTTTAATAGCATAGGAGGCAAACGAGCAGTTAGGTCACCTGATGTAAAGTGAACACCAACGCCCAACAGACATCCGAAACACCAGAGGTCTAGCAGATGCGTTGCCGACCTTTGAGGAAAGAATAAGCTCTTAATAAGTTACATCAGCTGTAATCATTGACGCAAAAGAGAGCAACATAAGCCGATCTATTCCGATTTATAACACCTGTTCAATAAGAACCACAACTCATAAGGCTTAAAATACAACAAAACGTGAGCACATGTTATCTCGCATGCGATATCTGTACTGCATGACTTTTGACATTAGTGTGAATGACACCTGACGTGTTGGGTGAAGCACTGACGAATGCCAATACAGTCAGCTCTCGTTTTACCAATGGCGAATGCAGAATTTCCTGTGCCTGGTGATTGGCTGAAACATTTTCGCCCCTTAAAAAAATGTATACTGCGCAGGTACATCGGTGTAACTTATTTCTGTGATACTACTGTATATCTGATGTAGTTATATACAATCGCTAATAGTAACTGTTTGTTACAGGAATGTCAGAGGAAGACCGCACTTTATTGGTCTGCAAGGCGAATATTATTTTTCATTCAGCAGCAAGTGTCAGGTAAAATTATAGAGATACTTTATCATCATCAGCCGGAAGACCGCTGCTGTAATACCTTCTCCAAAAAGCGCCATAAACCACATCAACGTGCCTCGTGCATCCAGCAGCTGGTTGCTGGTTATATAGATTAATAAAAATATTTCTAAATGGTTCAATAACATTCAATAAATTCATTATATTTATTTCTAGGTTCGACGACCATTTGAAGAAAGCAGTGGAACTAAATTTAATAGCCTCTCAGAATATGATAGATCTCGCCAAAGATGTTCAGAATTTGGAGGTAAGTTTTAACTCACTCGGCCTGGGGCTGAGAGAAAATTGGTTTCCTGAGAAAGCGGTGCCGTTATAATGCAGCCTATATTGTACATCAAACTGAAGTGGCAGCCTTTTTTTAACGTCTATGATCAGATTGTTCAATTATCTTAAATTGTCACCTGTATATAATATGAAAAAATAATCTTTGATTCTGCATTGTTTTCTTTTCTAATGAGACTAGTGGACTCGCGAAGACATTGTAACTAAGGTAGACTTCTTGGCATCTTGTGTTGTGTGTTGCTGGCGTTATAAGAAATAGTGTGGAATTTCAAAATTTATTGATTTAAACCTCGTTTATAATTCTCCTCGTCATAAATGTCTCTCCGTCAATGTTGCCGCTAGAAGATGACTACTAATTAGATAATTATAGCAACAACTAGCTATTAGCTCAAATCCCTTACAACAACAAAATTTCATCAAAATCGGTCCAGTCGTTTAGGAGGAGTTTGACATTTGACCTGGTGGAGTATTTCCTTGTACCGGAACAATAGGGAACCTTGAACCTTTGTTTATAATTGTGTATTGGAGAATTCTATTCAATTTTACTTTACGCGGAACTGCTGGGCATAGCGAGTACAAAATAACTATAAAAGTCCATAGATATCAAAAACAAAAAGATCCCAATAAAAGTCTTATTCGTATACTAGCTCTTACCCGCGGCTTCGCTCACGTGGTAGACAAAAAAGCCGATAGCACTCTTCAGTCCTTCAACTATCTCCATCTAGATCCATTGATCCGATTTGATGTGAAAGAAGGACAAAGAAACAAAATCAAAATATTTTTATTTAAAAAATTGCCTTTTGAACGTCAAAAATTTCATCTACCACAAACAAACACGCTTTCACGTTTATTATATTAATATGGAGTATGGATAATCATTGTTTGGCGTTTTTTAGTGTTTCATTCACGTGTCCACGGCTTATTCGAACAAATTAAGAAGCCCGATAGAGGAGAAGATGTATGCTCCTCTCATGGACTGGAGGCAATTGTTAGAGATATGCAAACTGGACGATCACACGATACAAGTGCTGACACCGAAGTAAGTGTACGACGATTTTACATGTTACTATTAAAGTATCGAGTGGCTTTTCGAAACTCACTCGTAACTACCACATAAATTCTCCTAATTAATCGTTAACTAAACCTGTGCACCGGATTTGTATATTTATTTTACTTGTTCTTAGTAAGAGGTAGTGCCACACTACATGCTCGCATGCAGCCGAGTCGGGTCGGCACCACCAGAAGGTACCACTTACTTACTAAAATAAAAAAGATCTAACGTGACGAAAATAGAAATGGGGGTCCCACAAGGGTCAATTTTGGGGCCTTTTCTATTTCTAATATATATAAATGACCAACCTTAACTTGTTAAAGACAATCATGAGATAGTCCGTAGTATCTTTTTAAGCGATAAACAACTTCAGACGACAGCAGACACGCTACTTTTAGCATCGGCGATGCGCGATTTTGCGACTGCATCGATGGGATTTAACGACTCGCTGCGTTCAGTCGCGGTATCCAAATCGGGCAATTTAGCGACTGACTTTGATACGTAACTCTCGCAGTCGACTTGCGACTAAAACACGCTTTCGGTGGTTAAAAGTGTGCGCTGGGGAGCGTCTGGTCGCTGCATTCAGCTTCTAAAAAGCGTCTAAGTCGCCGATTGGAGATGCTAAGAGTAGCATGCATGCTGTCGCTCTTAACGATCTCTAAACAGATGGCCGCCGTAGCCGAAAGCACAACAACAACAAATACTATCTGCACTAATTTATGCGTTGCAGCCGAATTAGGCTGTCTAGACTTGGAGACACCGCTCACATGGCATCTCTGTAATGTTACGGCATGCTATCGCATTTCACGCACTTTATGAATTTCCGGTGGCCCACTGCAGAGGGTTTGGAATGGAGGGAAACACTTCTGCATTCAAAAAATTGCTCCTTTACTCTCATGAAAAGTGCTGAATTACGCTCTGACGGGGCTCCGGGCTTGAAAGCCTTGGAGTTGAGAAAAGGGGCCCTTTTATATACAAAAATGATCATAAGGCCCTTAAGATTTACGCGGCCTGGGGCTGCAGCCCCCTAAGCCCCTACCTGGATCCCGCGCTGCCCATAAAATAAAATAAACTTGATTAAAGGAAATTTTTCACATTTTCAGAATACTGAACGGCGTGCCGAACACGTACATACTGACGAAGCACCTCGCCGAGCACCTGGTGTACGAGCAGCGAGGGAACCTCCCTATCGTTATTGTGAGACCTTCAATCGGTACGAGGTATTGTTTTTCTAGACTAGACAGTTTGGAGTGAAATTCAATTGAAAAACATGAAACCCTATCACTTATAAATTATAACCGGGACACGCTTTGCTGTGGCAATATTTTTTCGGCCATCGTAGTAAAACATATCTTTTAAGTTGGACCAACTTACATACGTATGCCAAATTTCTTCTACATTGGTTCAGTAGTTTCGGTGTCCATCGCGGATAAACAGCGTGACATGTAATGTATATAGGTATATTAATATATTAAGATTCAAATCTTAATGTAGCTAGTGTCAATCGCCTTGTCAACACAAATATAACGACACCTCCCACGCTAGAATCAATCGAGCTAAGTTGTAGCGAAGAACACACATACAATACCAGCTGTCCTCTGCGTTTTCACCCTTGTAGGTGTCGACCCTAAGGAAATGTCCATATGACATATAGATGTTGGCGGAGTCTCAGACTTACTCGATATGCACACAAAATTTCATGAGAATCGGTTGAGATGTGTCGGAGGCGTATGGTAACTAACATTATGACACGAGTATTTTATATTATAACCAAAACTTTTAATTTGTGTTTTTTGAAAGTTCCGACAAAACGAAAACCTTTGTTTTCTTAAAGAACCTTAAAGATTTTAATTTACCACTCCCAATGTTTTACATCTTTTTCTAATATAGGTTATAGTATAATAGGGGCAATAAGGACAAACGAGCAGTTGGAGCCAATTTCATGGCTACCGACGCCCATAGACATCCGCATCGAATTTATTTATTTATTTATTTATCTTATGTTTAGGAAAGCTTATAAACAACAATAGAACCAAAAAATATTTGAAAATTAGGTAAAAATAGTTCCATATATTCGCTATTGGCCTCTATAAGCAACCATGTACCCGTATACATACGTTTAAAAATATCACCATCTTTACGACGCAGTTGGGTAATAAGATCTAGTGAATACTTGCTGTAATTTAATTCCTTTCTAGTCATCAACAGTCTGGTGGAGCCTCTAGTGGGCTGGCACGACAACTTCAACGGGCCCATCGGGATAGTTACAGCATTGGGAACAGGTAACTACTTAACCATAAGCACTAATTATAATAATTTCGCCCTAGCCAAATTTCGGCTACGGCTGACTTTTTAAATAAGTTTGTGATGTTTTATAGCAGAGGGCATTCTATAGACAACCAAAGAACACCCATAAACATCTGCGTAACAAGAAAATGCGTTCCCACCTTTGTCCCTGTCTTCAATTGGACTGTTACAAACCACATGAAATGGGACATATTAGCCGGTACTTCACGCCAGTGCTGTGAGAGTGGGAGATGCTTCTCTGTTCTGCTCAGCCCGATACAGCCGCAATGCAGCAATTGACCTCTGATCAAAGCCACTATACAATTTTAGGTTTATCGGGCATGCTGTACGTACACCCGCACGTCAAAAGTGATTACGTGCCTGTGGATCTGGTCGTGAGGTCGCTAATTAGCGCTGCGTGGGTCCGTGGGACAAAGGAGTAAGTGGATTTTACATTTTAAATTAATATCAGAAAAAATAAAACAATATCAGGGTTAAAAAGCAATAAAAAAAATGTAATAGAAGTAAGAGTACTTAAGCTCTCCATTGAAAAATTTCGTATATCATGTAATTAAGATAATTAGCAAAGGTATTTTAATTGAAAATTAAGAAAATGTAAAGAGAAAGCGATACCATGCACAGGGAAGAGGGGGAAACGTCAACGTCCCTTTCTCCCTCCCTCTTATAGCCAGTTATGTTTCGTGTATGAAGCTTTACTTTAGTCGTGTGTAATAAGTAACATTTGCATAAACTTAGGTCATGGAAATTGTATTTCGCACAGATTGGACATCTCTGACGATATACCAATATACAACGTGTGCAGCGGCGGCCACACCGCCTACACGCCCACGCAGCTGTTGGAGTACACGAGGAAGGCACTTGAGGAGGATCCGTTAGAAATTGTGATACCTCCCTCTTATAAATACACTGTGTCGCGATTTAAATTTTCTCTGCATGTAAGTTTTATTCTTAATCCTATTAATAATTCATATGCGACAGCTTTTTTTCATTTTTATTATTCTATCACGCAAAACCATATCTTATGAATACTTTAGATTTTACGCGGGTGAAACCAGGGAGCGTAGCTAGTAGTAAATCAAGAGCTTGTACGTTTGTATCGTTCACAGAAAACGGGAAATTAATCACGGGATTATTTTTAAAACAGCAGCAAGCTCTCAGAGATAGATGGCAAGCAACATTTGTACTGCGACTTTTTACATAAATCAATAAGTTAATTGAAAATATATTTTTATTTAATATTTAATGTACTGTTGTAAGTTGACCCTTGTAAGTTATTTGTAATGTTCCAACCAGAATAAACAAATAATTCTTATTATACTCTTTTAGATATGTTATTCCAATATGATATGAATTCTCAATTGAATGTATTTTCGTTAATAATAGCCTTAATAGCTTATTCTAGATTCTTAGTGATCTTTAAAAATATATAAATAATATAATATGTTCTCTTATTTATAAATGTACTTCCTTATTAAAATATTGGAACTCAAGTTTTATATTTTATTTTAATTTTTTAGGTCTTGTCGACGCGACTTCTTTTATTCACAATATTTGATTCAATATTGGAGTTACTTTCAAAGAAGCCAAGGTGAGATTTCGTTTGGGTCAGAAAAGGGAATATCAAATAATATTTATTTTACTGAATATACTGATGTTCAATTTGTTTACTGTATGCTCGTTTAAGCTACTTATACTACAGAGTATACCGCATGCAATGTGACATGAATGAATAATGTACTGAACTTAGTGTAGCGTCAGAAAAGCTCGGAGCATATTGTTATTGAGTTTATTAAATTAGCTACCGACTATTCAATCCTTGTTCATACATCATCCATCATGGTCTTAATTTACTTCTTCATATCATTATCTTACAGAACTTTGATTTCCATTTAGAAATCATCTCAATTTTTATGGTCCTCCGAGTCGGATTTCAAGCGACCTAATAATTCCAAGTATTCAGCAAAAGAATGAGCAAAATAAAAGAATGTTTTCTACACAAAGTAACGATGATTATTGTTGCAGGCTGAAAAAGTTAATTCGGCAAATCTACTCAGCCAATCTAGCAGTTTCACCCTTCACGTTACAACAATGGACGTTTGCAATTGACAATGTGAAGAAACTAAGCGCTGTCTTAAAAAATGGAGACGCTAAACAATTTTGTTACGCCATCGAAAATGTTGATCCATACGATTTTATGTACGGCTGTGTATCCGGTACCCAGAAATATATATTGAAAGAGAAAAAAGACGGTAAAACTCGACTAGCCCAAAATAAAAGGTAAACGTGTTTTGGACCTACTTTTTATAGTATAATTTCGTTCTTTTTTTGAACTTTATTTTATTCTGTTGATGCGAAAAGAAAAGAACGATTGCTATAATAATAATAATAATAATACTCTTTATTTCAGACAAAGTCCATATTACAAAAAAAAATAACATTATAAAAACAACAAAACACGACAAATCACGACAAATACTACAATACAATACAAATTTACAATAATTAGGTGTTAGTAACAATTTTTACTTATAAATTATGTTAATGAATTACATGTATAGTTTTATTATTTTATTGGTCTGGTGCTTACATGCACTTTGTTCCAGACCGACCAGAAAGGACTATCGAACTTAGTCGCCAATGTGCGGAGGAGGACGTTGGTGCTGCCTGTTACCCTACTTATCATAGACGCCGTACGTTTGCGGATGATCGAATAGAAATCGTCTATTCGAGCATCTGCAAACATAGCTGACGCACTGCAGTGTCGCGGCTTCCCCAACACCGCCCTCAGCACATTGTTGTATTGAACACGTAGGGCGCTGTATGTCCTCTGCGTATAGTCGGCCCACAGACTGCACGTGTA
>LUGF01046113.1:371988-389028 GCA_001625245.1 Calycopis cecrops | reverse complement strand
GGTTCGAATGTAATCCCCTGATGTTACAAAAGTCCACAGAGACTGTTTGGGGTATCTTCGGCTTCTTGCTTCGCTTGCCTTTTGCCGTAGTCTTGAGCACAGCATCGCCCCCCCCAGCATACGGGGGACATCTACCACCGGTTCAACCATAGCCCTGCCTTGGGAAGAACCGGCGAAACAAACTCAGCGGGCCTCATTAATTAAAAAGGGACAAACGCCTTGGGCCCATGGAGGTGGGAGAAGAAAGGAGGGCAGCGCAGCTGTGTAGCCTCCATGTGGCTGTCTATTGGCGTCGGTAGTCATGAAAATGTATATAATAAATATATATATTTCTATACTATAAAAAAACGAACAATTTCGGCCACCGTACCATCAACATCCGCACACTGGTTATGCTGCGTACATGACGCGGTGCCCTCCTGCATATCATCCCCCGAATGGAGTTCGAGATAGAGGTCTAGCCTTGGCTAGACCTCTATATTCTTGAATGACAACCAGATTGGGCCAGAACCGAGATAGGACATCTCGCTCACCAGCGCGTAGTGTCAAATTATAATGGTTTGTGAGTGAGTCCGAAGTGAGTTGTGACCTTTAAGGGGAGGAAAAAATGAAAGGCTTCAGTAGTCATCAAATATCTCCGGACGCTCGTTTGCCTGAGCTTAGAATGAGCAAATATCCTTATATTGGAGCTCAACTCACAAAACTCGTGTCAATAAAATTTACAAATTAAAAAATTGAGTTCGCAACCGACCTGTTTGTATGAAGAGAATAATGACTGTGGTGGAAGCAAAACAAAGATCTAAAATTGGAGACATTTGGCACTTGGCTCCTTCTGCCTACCTCCATCAGACCAGCGTCTAAATGATCTAATAACAGGACTTTTTTCTTCAACTTTCCCGACTAGTCTAAGTTTGTCCAGATTGTTCGAATTCCTCAGGGATTTGTGACCAAAATAATTTAGTACTCGCTTGTTACAAATTGTTGACTACCTCATCTATATGGTGAATTGTTTCTGGAATGACAAGCTAGTCCTTATAGTTATCATTGGAGCATGTGCCACCAACATCTTAAACGAGTCGATCTTTTTCATTATTATTGTTTTGATCTTGGCTTAATAGACATACTTTCTTTTTCAACTCTTGTTTTGTGCTTCGTTAGACATTCCTTTTTTGATTCCTCTTTTCCTTGGTGTTGAGTCCCTCCTTCTTGATGACAAAATATGGCACATCACTAGATTCTAGTTATTATTTACGTTCACATTGCAATTTAAAGTAATAGCCTCTACCTTGGTATTCACGCGTTGTTTAAAGACCAATAATTCTCACCACTCGTGAGACGACTCTCAGAGTTGTATCTTTCTATCTTGTTTGCTGTATGAAATATATCGAGGCCACCCACTTTCCCAGCTCGAGAACTATACTGTGTTGCCTGAAGAGGATGTATAAATAAAATAAAATAAAATTCATTTATTTTAGGTCATAACCCATATTACATGGAATTAATTCCAGACATAAAATATAGTTTTTTAGTTACGGCCTATTAACTCCTCTTCCCCGCTCCGTATCGTAACATTCACGTTTCAAGTTGCTCTTCTCATCTTTTTTCTAATGTTCACACTCAGATGTTCAGATTAAATAGTAGCCTTCTGTCAGCCCCGTGCCTTGTGTCCCCACATCAGTGGGGTTGGTAGCTCGTTTTACACCACACATCCTCATACTTCATATGTCATTGCTTACTGTACTTGTATTACTTTTATTTTCCATTTCTTGCTATAATGTTCGGTCTTGTGGTCTAGTAAGAAGCATGTTCACCACAGTTGTGGGGTTCTAGATTTGAGCCGATTTGTGGCTTCGTTTATAATTTTGCATCTGATGTAAGTAAAATTTTAGATGCTAGATTTTGTATAATATATGAATGAAAACACAATTTTCAAATTAGGACAAAGTTAGCTAAGTCATATAATACTTAACGGAATTATTTTGTTAGAAGAAAAATAACCCAGCTTGTTTCAGTTTAAGATGACGTTCTTAGAGGAGAGAGATTTCTCTGATGCTCCCCTGATACCAGAGTACTTTAGAGGAAAGACTATACTTATTACTGGTGGTTCAGGTAAACTTTGTTATTTAGTTCATAAATTTAGAAAAAATTAATTATTTTATTTATTTTTAGATATTGTATAGATAATAAAATTTATTTAAGATAAGGCATGCAAAACAAGGAGTTCTCAATTTTAAAGGACTTATAATATAACTCAAATTGTTTTACTTATTTAATTTTTTTTGTACGGATAAACCAATCGTCAAAGAGATCGTAATAACAAAAAAAATGCCGGTTCAGATTTACTTTACCGGCATTATTTTAATTTTTTTACAATTTTGCTTTTGTTTTCTTTTAGGATTTATAGGAAAAATTCTCATCGAGAAACTCCTGTATTGTTGTTCTGAATTGGATCGCATTTACATTCTTGTAAGGACTAAAAAGGGTGTCAAGCCGGAGGCCCGAAAAAATGAGATCTATAAACTTGCGGTAAGTCTATGTGACTGAAAATGTAATGGCTTGTTCAGTTGCGAATAATGGATTAAAGATATACAAAGACATGATATGTGATTTTATTAGCTTTACTTGCCTAATTACACTTGGAACAAGCCTTTAACTACATTGATTTAGAAATGTTTATAGTAAATATAATATAATTTGAATATTTTTTCAGTGTTTTGATCGACTACGTAGTGAGAAGCCGGGTCTATTCGAGTCGAAGGTATTCGTCGTACCTGGAGATGTCAGTGAACCCGATTTAGGTACTTTTATATTTACAAAATCTGTGGAGTACAAAAGATGTTTTCATGTAATTGTCATGTGTATAGTGTTATAAGACTTTTATCAAAATTTAATAACCCACTTTTTCATATTCAAAAGTATGTTGTGTGTAATGTGTAGTTAATTTATATTAATTGAAATGAAGAGAATTAAAATGTCGCAAAATATGTCTCAAAGAAAATTTATTTTCTAATTACAGCAATTTCAACGGAAGATCGGGCCCTCTTAGTTAGCAGGACAAACATTATTTTTCATTCTGCCGCAAGTGTTAGGTAAGATATGCTTTTTAGGGTTCCACTATCATCGACCTCGCCACTAGATCCCATGAGATGCTACCCACCTAGGTGAACGCAGTCTCCCTTGAAATTGCCCTGTAGCCACGAACGGTTTCAATGGCCATGGTTTTGCAACCTTCTCTGCTCAGTTCGGTTGCGATAGGGTGCAATGTCTGCCAACCCCTTTGCCGTCGACATCAGAACTGCGAGGAACAACCGTTTTAATCTGGTATTTGACGGACCTAGATTGAAAAAAAACTGGGCCAGACTAGCCCCGCTCTTATGGCCATCGTAATTGTGCTGGCATTTAAAAGTCTTTACTGTCACTTTGGGCCCAAAACGAAGAGTCTCCTTTGTCTGGATAAGGATTGTATCTGAGTGTTCGACATTCTTTCTAATAACATCTTGTGTATAAAAAAATACATAATTATATAGTAGTTACACAATTTTTAAAAATACTATACAGCGTTAAAACAGCTTAGGAAAATACTAAACATAATTATATATATTTCAGATTCGATGATCCTTTAAAGGTAGCCACCAAACTAAACTTAATTGGGACTAAGCAAATGTTGGAACTTAGCAGAGATGTACACAACTTGGATGTAAGTTTATACAGATCCAATCTATGGTGAATTAAGGAGTAATTTTTATACTAATGTGTTGGCGAATAACAATCACTAATTTACAGAATTTTTAAAAAGTTTTGCTTTCCCAATAAATATCAGGTGTTTATTGACACGAAAACGGCTTAAAATCGACTTAAGTAAGAATAAAATATGTTCAAACAGTAAGAGGTAGTGTCACACTGCATGCTTGCAAGCAACCGTATTAGGCCAGCGGGGAGTTACCTCTCGCTTACACGAGACCACGTCAAGTGACAGCTGTGCTGTCGCGTTTCGTGCGGTGTGTAAGTAGCCGGTGGCCCATGAAGGTAGGAGGAGAAAGGAGGGCAGCGCATCTGTATAGACGTCGGTAGTCATGAAAATATCTCCGACTGCCTATACGATAAAAAGAGATACTTGTTGTTGTTGCAGTGCTTCGTACATGTGTCCACGGCGTATTCAAATAAATTACACAATCCAATAGAGGAGAAACTGTACCCTCCTTTAATGGACTGGAGGGAACTGTTGGAGATGTGCGACATGGATGATCACACTTTGCAGGTCTTAACTCCTAAGTAAGTTATTTTTACAACGTGAAACATTTTTTTTTTATTTTAAAGCACAGGCAAGACTCGTCATTGATTGCCAAACATAATATAATCATATAGGTATGGCAAATGGTAATTTGCAGACGATCTTTTACAGGAATAGAATGTTGATGAGAATGTATTTCCAGATTATTGAACGGCATAGCCAACACGTACGTGCTGACCAAACACTTGGCAGAGCACATGGTGTGTGAGGAGAAGGGGAACCTGCCCATCGTAATAGTGAGGCCTTCTGTAGGTAAGAAAACTAGCAGAAAGTTTTTTCCGTGGGTATAGGCTTCCCTCACTTTATATACTTATGGTATTTTTGGTATGTTTCTTTTTTTGCTTTGTTTTTTCTTTCACTAAACTACTTTTTAGTTGCTTATTTACGTTGTAAACCAACTCAATTATGTTCTTTTTTATAATAGCTTATTACAGTTTTAGACCTAAAATTTTTTGCTGAGCTGATCCACCCATTCCCATTTCAGTAAACTACAATAGTAGATCGGAATCTGCAACAATTTTTTTTTCTAATACCACCTTATGAACCGCAGGTTTTTGTGCATTGATCTTTTAGATTTGCCTCTCAACCTTCAGTAGATACACAAGCTAGACTTCCCTTTTGAGTCAATCCTTGAACAGCGTGTGTACTTCTTATCACATTTGTAAAATTTTATTAAAATAACTTTGAAACATAATAAATGCTCTCGTATTTATGACACGACTATTACACAATACACACGCCCATCACACACCCTACACGGCCACGTTTCCATGGTTGCCGTCGGGTCTGGCACTACCGATCAGTAGATTGGGACGGAATGAGGCTCTTTTTTGCTTCCTACCCCTGGGGCCGAGTTTGCTTTTCGTCGGATGACCCTGACATTATTGCTGCCTCTATTACTGACGTTGTGCTACAGGGAATGGAATTGTACATACCATTCTCTATGGTGCCGGTTGGTGGCAATTCGCAGCCATGGTTTGGTCGTTCCTGCAGGCTGGCTATACGCCTTAAGCAGAAATGTTACCGGGCCTGGGCTAATGCGACATTGTGTCAGGATGTCAATACTAGCGAACTTAAAAAAGAGTATAACTCGGCTTCTAGGTCCTTCAAAAGGCAAAGTCGGAGCATATTGGCAGAATTGGCGAGAGATTAGTTCGCCTTCCCTCGGGAACACGTGCGTTCTGGTCGCTCGCCGATACTGTCTTAGGAAATTGCAGTTTGCCATCCCTTCCCTCCTTGCAGAGGTGTGATGACTCGTTGGCCCACGACGCAAAAGAAAAGTCCGATCTTCTAGGCTCTCTTTTCGCGTCCAACTCGACACTGGATGATCAAGGAACCTCACCGCCTAATATCTCGCGGTGCAACCATGCTTTGCCGGATATCAAGTTTCGGCAAAGCGCAGTGCGAAAAGCACTTCTCTCCCTTGACGTCCATAAATCTAGTGGGCCCGATGGAATTCCACCGATTGTGCTGAGAACTTGTGCTCCTGAGTTGACTCCGGTCTTAACGCGTCTTTTCCGATTGTCTTATTCTCTTGGCGTCGTTCCAAAAGCATGGAAGATAGCTTTGGTGCATCCAATACCCAAAAAAGGGAACCGCTCAGATCCGTCCAACTACCGACCTATAGCTATAACTCCCCTTCTGTCAAAGATTATGGAATCGATCATCAACTGCCAGCTCCTGCGTTACTTGGAGTATCACAAGCTGCTTAGTGTCAAGGTCGCTCGGCTGGTGATCTTTTAACTTTCCTTACTCACCGGTGGGCGGAGGCAGTTGAATCGAAGGGGGAAGCATTGGCGGTTAGTCTGTACATAGCGAAGACTTTCGATAGGGTTTGGCACAAAGCTCTTATCTCTAAACTTCCTGCTTTTGGGCTTCCTGTGAAATTATGTGACTGGATCGCCAGTTTTTTGACAGACCGGAGCATCAAGGTCGTTGTCGACGGTGCATGCTCGGATCTCATGGCTGTCAATGCTGGCGTTCCACAAGGCTGTGTCCTGTCTCCCACCTTGTTGATCTTGCATATCAATGACTTGCTGCTGACCAGTGGCGTCCATTGTTATGCGGATGACAGCACGGGTGACGCCTTATACACTGGCCGCGCCAATATTTCACAGGAGCACGTCATTGCACATCGGAAAAAACTTGTGTCTGAGGTCGAGTCTTTGTTAACCAAAGTCTCGGATTGGGGCCGACTAAATTTAGTCCAATTTAACCCTAATAAGACTCAAGTTTGCGCATTCACCGCAAAAAAGACCCCCTTCGTCGTTTCTCCTCATTTTGAGAACACGCCCCTAAAGAATACAGCTAGCATTGGAATACTTGGCGTCGACATATCGAGCGATGTTCAGTTCCGCGGTCATTTGGAGGCGAAAGCTAAATTAGCATCGCAAAAGCTTGGTGTGCTGAGTAGGGCGAAGGCATACTTCACGCCGGCCCACCGTATGAAATTATATAAAGCCCAGGTGGATAAAGCCCAGACCCCACATGGAGTACTGTTGTCTTCTCTGGGCAGGCGCACCTCAATACCAGCTTAAACCATTTGACCGCATCCAACGTCGCGCAACTCGAATCGTCGACGACCAAATTTCTTTCCAGCAAGCTTGATACACTTGCCATACGGAGAGATGTTAGTTCGCTGTGCATCTTTTACCGTATTTTTAGGCAAATTTATGAAATGTTTAGACGCTCGACAACCGTGATGCAACTCATTGGTTTGGTTGAAAACCGGTGTCAGGTGATACGTTTATCATGTTCACTTGAATTGTGCCGAACCAAGCCAATTTGACGCATCCGAGAGACGCACAGCTTTGAAATATTTATATTATTGTTGTGTAATATACATGTCTGTCTCTTGTTTGTGTTCAAATAAATGTTTTTTCTGTCTTTCTTCTTTCTTATTTTTTATGGGGAGTGTTCCGAGGAATTGTTCGGACTAATACCTGCAGCTGCATTTCACTATCGAACTTCGCGTCAAAATTCAACTTTCCACCGGCACCATCTAGACGTTCCGAAGTCCACTACTGTGCGCTTTAAGCGCAACTTCATCCCGCGCACTACTTCTTTGTGGAATCAGCTGCCGCCCTCGGTATTTCCGGACCAATACGACTTAGGGATCTTCAAGAAAAGAGCCTACTCTCATCTTAAAGGCCGGCAACGCAACTGCAAAACCCCTGGTGTTGCAGATGTCTGTGGGCGTCAGAAAACACCATCTTCTCGGTGACCCAACTGCTCGTTTGCCCCTGTACTATAAAAAAAAACACATAATGTAACATATGTTTTCAGTTTCCAGCAGTTTGGTTGAGCCTATTATCGGTTGGAATGATAATTTCAACGGACCCATGGGAATTTGTATGTCTGCAGCAATAGGTAACAATAACAATATAGAATAATCATTTATCTGTCCGCCAGACTTATGTATCTCTAAAGTCTGGCGAACAGGTAAATGATTATTTTGAGAGACTGGCGACAGCCCCAGGCTGCGGCTGCACGCTGCCGACACCACTGGTTTCTATGAATCTCTATGAAATTTATTCCGAGACGGCAACACTACGGCCGACAGCCGCGGCGTTGATTTCATAGAGATTCACGTGTCGCCGGCGGCATGCAGTTGCAGCCTGCAGCTGTCGCCCTTGTATCTTGTAACTTTAAACTAAACTTAATTTTAGGATTATCCGACGTGGTCTATCTGGATCCAGAACTGAAATCTGACTACTTGCCTGTAGATTTGGTCGTCAGATCAATTATTTGCTCTGCGTGGGCTAGAGGCACTAAGGCGTAAGAAAATGATTAATTTATTTTATTCGTATTATTATTTTGTTTACTTGTGTTATAAAACCAGCCATTAGACATAGCCATTTAACGTTTATCGCTTTCTATCAGAATATTTCTGAGCTTGATTGAAGTCGGTCAAGTGAGTTCCATGCCAGGGTTCCGTGCCAACATTTTTATCTCTAATTTATCAAAAATTAGGAATAATCATAAAAAAGGTTTACACATTCGTACCAACTAGTGCATGCATATTAAATGCATATGCACCCATTGGTACTAGTTTAAAGTATACTTGGTATTGAAATTTACACAAACTTTTAATTTGTATGGCACTTTTCATATACGAAATCTAAATTTGTAATTATAAAAATAAATTTATTTCGAAGCTTTTTAAATTATCTCGCATAAAACATTTCATGTAAAATGTTGCCGAGACAATTCCTACAAGTTAACAGATCTTAAATGCGGCTAAGCTCCTTACTCTACATGCACTGACTCTAAAAGTCTTAACTTCTGAAACTACTTTATTTACTATCTACAATATTGTCAGAATTAGTGGCTTGTACGACCGCTTAGCTAAGAACTTTAGGAAAATTAATGAATATTTTATTAATTTCTTAATTTTATATGTGGTGATAGCAAAACGAGTAAGTCAGGATTTCCAACTACTGTATAGAGTTGTGAAGTGACCAATCGGATCCATTTGGTGACTACCCATGCCAATAAATATCCGCATAGGTAACGGTTATGTCCCCCCTCCTTTTAATTTTTTTAATAAGACCAAGACCGAGATACTCGTACGGGACAGGCTAGAGTGGAGAGGCCGGACAAGGAGCAAGGAGCAGCTCAGCTGGGAGGTCCGCCACCCGCGTCTCTGACCCAGCAGATAGAAGCATGGAACTGAATGGCTGAGAGAAAACTGGAGTATTGGTTCCAGACTCCAGAGGTCAGAATGAGAACCTGACCCCACTGCACGGTTCCAATGACGTAATTGTTCCATGTTTGTAGATCCTCTGACTTCCATCCTAAATAAAGGGATTAGCATAAATAGCGCTCCACTTCCTACTTTGAGTTTTCCGATTGATCAAAATATGCTCCCTGGACTATAAGATCAAATACTGAAGCCTTTCAGTTCTTTATCAGATTCTTTATCATCTATTTCCGAGGCTTTTTGCAGAAATGGCGCCAACTGTTGGCGTAAATTTTCTTTAACCATTCATAATTTCATTGTTTTCTTGCAGGTTAGAGCCCAGCGACGACATACCCATCTACAATGCGTGCGGAGCTGGCCATCTCAATTACACGCCGAGGGAAATTTGCTCCATAGGTCTATTAACAACTGACGAAATACCTTTAGAAAGTGTTCTTTTGCCCCCTTCCCGTAGTTTTACAACTTCACTGTCAATATTCAAAGCAAGTGTAAGTGTTGCTCAATTTGTTTGTAATTGATATGTTCCATTATTAATAGACAAACAGAAATGCATATTTTCAAGTTTACTCTTCATTTGCTCGAAAGCGTTAATTTATTTTATTTATCCATTTCATTTTCAGGTGGTTTTCAAAAGGCTAATCATATTCATATTTTTGGATTTCATACTTCAATTATTATCAAAAAAACCGAGGTATTATTTTTATTATTATTCATTATCTACTTTCTGTACTAATGCTAGGCTGACTACATCATTATATTGACTGATCCAGCTGAAGCAGTCATAGTCACAGCCTTCGCCCGTCCGTCCGTTCCGTCTCGCCCTTCGAATGTCACTAAAAATCGGTGTCGGTGATATTAAATTTACCTAATGTGTGACGTCATTGTCGTCAGTGACGTCATTTCCAGAGCTCTTCACATTGCTTCACTGTCCATGAATATACATCATGTACATAATTTTTTTTTTCTTTTCAAGCTGTTTTGTTTCGTGTTTCATGTACGTGTTCTGTTATACCTGTATGTGGAGTATTGAATAACATTATTTATATTCTTTTCTATATGATGCAGTGAAATTTCGGGCGCAGCTAGTTTAATGTATTAAAATCTGATGTGTGCAGTGCTTACTTCTTTATACCATCTTTTTCTTTTTTTTTCGTGTGGGTACCTCATCGGGTAGCATCGCAGCAAGGGCAAAAACAGCGATGGTTATGTCGGACTTAAACCGACATAACCATCGCTGTTTTTAAAAACCACACGGTGCTCCGGCGTAAAAGTCTACGCCGAGGTGCCCAGGTATCCCCTAAGGAAGAATGGTTCCATTACTCCCCAGCTGATCACCAGTCTCCCTATAGATGTTAACGCCGTGATCGTTGGGGCTCGCCCCCTTTCCGCTCAGAGAAGCGCGTGTTTCTGTTAGAGCGTAGGGCAGCCACACCCAGCACTCCCAGACCTGGGCTCATGGGGGCCGCACATTATTTTTTGCCTTCCGACGATCAATGTGTCTTCTGCGGGAAATAAGTGTGGCCGCACTCTCGCGCAACCTCTCTGCCGTCTCTTTCGCAGACATTACTGCCTCGCAGAATGAAACGGCAACATTCCACGTGGTCTCGCTCTGGACCATGGCATTGGCTTACAGTCCACGATATGCTTCCCACAGTAATGACTGCTTCGAAGTCAGATCGCCGCTGGATCCACGCTGAGCACTCCGCTAGCGTGTGATGAGCGGTATCCTCAGGACAGTAATCGCAGTAGTGGCACTGAGAGGTTGGCTCCCGGCGTATGCGATACAGATACTATCCGAAACAGCCGTGTCCCGTCAGTATCTGTGTCAACCAGAAGGAAAGACAGCCATGTTTCTTATCCAGCCAGTCCTACATGACGGGTCTTATAGTGTCGAATCTTGCGCTCGGCTGCCCAAGTGTCTCTTCCCACTCTATCATGATCTTCTGATGAAGCAGGATCCTGAGCTTTTAGCTTTTGGCCTCTCCGGTCTCAAATCCCGCTCCTCCGCCTCCTTGCGCCATTGATACAATGATGCAAGAGCTCTCGCTTCCAGGTCCCATGGCAGAGATCCGGAAAGGAGACTCGCTACCTCATAAGAGATCGTGCGATATCCCCTGATGACCCTTATAGCCATCAGTTTATGGGCTAGATGCAAAAAATCTTAGGGTTTTTACCCTGATCTTCAAGTTGTGCGTTGCCCATACCGCTGCCCATATAAGGCCATAGATCGCACGATCCTAATGTATAAGACTGCCATGCCTTCTGTAGAATTCCTTGGGCCTTCGCTGGTTAGGCAGCAGACGAGACAGAGAAGCCGTGCCACTTTTTTGCTCGACTTGACGGGGCACTGCCGTGCCCCCACATATAATAATTTATATCTATCTTTTTTTTTATATATATAAAAAACTATATTACGTTTCAGATTAGTTAAGCTATTGCGGCGCATGTACACAGCGTGTATCGCGATGGAGTCCTTTTTAATGCAGGAGTGGATCTTCAAAAACGATAATTTCATAAAATTAACTTCAGTTCTAAAAGCTGGGGACGTGAAAGAATTTCATTACAACATTCAAAGCTTCGACACGGATAAATATATTTATAACAGTACAGTCGGAGCTAAAAAGTTTTTACTTAATGAGAAAATGGAGAACCTGCCCAAGGCTAAGTTGAAAAATTACAGGTAAGTACTAAAAACGTAATAATTTAATTTCGATCTTTCAGTTACCTTGTGATACCGTAACTCCCGACGTTTCAGAATCTTTACAGCAACCATGGTCACGAGATTCTGTAACGCTTCAGTTGTACTTGTAAAATAATTAAATAAACCGCGATAGAATCTGTTAAAGTTGTTTTATTGTAATTAATATCATTCGTGTAAACTTAGGACTTGATAATGTAATATACATACCATTACCACTACATACATACCGTCTGTGTGTCTGTTTGCTTAGATCTTTAAAATATTATATACTTAATAAGATTTTAGTAGGGTTTTTTCACTAGATAGAGTTATTCAGGAGAAAGTTTCACGTTTTACGTACGTACGTTTACGTATAATAAATAACATGGAATTTAACGCATGCGAAGCCGCGGCCAAAAGCTAGTAATATAATCTTATGTAATCCTTTTTATTAATAATATTTGTTTTTCAGGTTGAACCACTCGTTTAAGATTCTTAAAGTAGTGTTTTTCGCTTTGCTAGTATGGTATGTACTCACTTCAAAAGCATTGAAAACTTACGTTGCGAAGATGATTTAATTTTTATTCAAGATTTAAATGAACTTAAAAATGTATTTATAAACTGAAAAAAAATACTTGTTATAAACTTTTGTATTACTGAAAAAACAATTCAAAAATAAATATTGTTTACAATCATGTGAACGTTTGTTCTTACATTTTCCGAAAAAATTAGAAATAAAAATATAAAATTAATGTACGTTATTCACATAAAATGAATTGCCATCAAACACTGATAATAATATTGTGATGAAACTTTCGAAGAATATTCCGATGAAGCATGGGAAGGCTACTATTATTTACTATAAGCTGCGCTCCGCGGTCTCGGCCGCGTACGTTTCAATCCCGTGGAAATATAGAGACGAAAAATAGATATTAGTCGATTCTCAGACCTACACGATAAGCACTTAAAATGTGATGAGAATCGGTTGAGCCGTTTCGGAGGTGTATGGCAACTAACATTGTGACACAAGAATTTTCTATATATAGAGATTACTTAAACTAAAATCCATTGACATTTCATGTAGGTAACCTTACTCACTCAACCCTGTAACCCATATTATAGCATATCCTTCACGCCAAGTAGCTGCTACCATCAATCTACCATCTAAGTTCCACTACGTTGTGATACCCGCAAAATATTCTGTCAATAGCTTGAATACATTTTTATGGGAAGGGGCGGAATTATTATTAGATATTACGAGATAGTTTATAAATAGTAAATTAATTTTACAGTTGTAATAATAGTAGGAGCTTATGAAGTTAAAACGCTTGTGTCTCTGAGTGCGCTTGTGTTTCAGTATAATACAAAGTACTCTGTGCTCTAGAGCTTGTACAGAGGAAGACGCTCGTGTGTTGCCAAGATACTAGAGCGACATATTATATCGCGTCATGGTGTGTCTATCGCTTAAGCGTATGACGCGCGATATGTCGGCGTGTCGAGATACACGGGCGAGTCTCGTCCAGAACGACGTCCGAGTCGACTCGCGAGTAAAACGCTGCATCTGAACAGGGACTTATATGTTGCTCTCCCTATCTCTTCTCACTCACAAACCGCTACCAAATGCGGCAGCCGTGACTGGACGGCGACATCGTTTAAGTAAAACGCTTCATCTGAACAGGGACTTATACAGATATGTTGCTCTGCCTACCTCTTCTCACTCACAAAACCCTCCCAAATGCGGCAGCTGTCACTGGACTGAACTTAGATAGATTTCAAGGTTTGAACAACCTGTACATAAAGTAAACGATAAAACCGTGCGCTTCCAATGACAACAAAATGTTACCGTGGACCTACTGAGGGAAAAATATTATAGTATAGCTCCCGTGTGTGGTAGCTTACTATAATATATATATTATATTACGGTATACTAATGTTTATTATAACTACGTCTGTGACGGCCATAACTGGCGGACATATTGTACTTGCAGTACTCTGAGGGCTTGAGTAAGGTCGACAGAAGCATTTAATTTTTTTATATTTTACTCATTACTTAATATATTAGACTTTATATTTATTTGTTATGTTTTTATCCTGTCAAAGGTAGGTTTTAATATAATGAATTAAACAATACTTGGGACTATATTGGGCCTACATAACCAGGCAGCACAACCAACATTCGCTCACATGATTCTATAGCGTTATATGTGGTTTGTGGGTGACATTCAGTCCCGTTGAGAAATGATACGGGGGAGAAGGAGAGTCTCATCGTTATACACACCTTATTTACGAGAGGGTGAGCTACATACAAAAAATATAATAATGGCTATACGATTATTGCCTTGGTATTTATTATATTGTATTTATATATTTAGTATTGATTGTATTGGTCAAGAAAATTAACAAAATTACAATAAATAACAACAACAATGGAACTGCGTAACGACATAAATACACTAAATGACGAGAAACAGGAACAGAACAGCAAAAAAATTAAATTTAAAGAAAAAATCGTGGGAACAAATCAAAATGATGATTGTTTTTTTTGCCTGCAGTACTCGGGTGTGACTGTAGACAACAATAGTGTGCGAGTGAGATCAATGATGGGCGACGCCGCGCGCCGTTAGATTCGATTCTCTATTGAATCGACTAGCATGACAACGCCTCTTACTAACTATTTTTTCATAAAAGGGGATTAAAGGGTAGTCATTAAAAAGGCTCTGATTGCTATTTTGCTCTCTAATACTGTAAAAAAAACTCATTTTGGTCTCATTCTCTGTCTTCGATCACCGACATTACGTACAGTGTAAGTTAATACATAATTAAATGTAACGTGTGTATTCATTTATTCATCGAAGACTATTCACTTGTATACTACACAGTAGAAACTGACCTAAACTCGAAAGCAAGTGAATTAAAATTTTAACAAAAACCTATTTCAAAACGTAGCGCTGAAGGTTGGAAATAAACTAAATTGAACTACTGAAAACTAATTGAATTTGAACTTTTTTTGCACCGCTTGGTCCCGACACCGCCACGACCTGCAAGAGGTGCTCGGAAGGCAGGACCTCTCAATGTTGACCATCGTCCGCTTGATGCTCGACAGTGATTAGATTAGATCCTCACAGCATGAGCGAACCTCATGCTGTGAGGATCTAATGTCCCACAAGGAAGCTATGGAGCGGGCCAGAGAGGAAGCAGTAGACCCGCTTTGCAGACGGCGAATGGGGGTTCGTAGGAGAGGATATATAGACGATATATCAAATTCTTTTTGGACAGCATTTCTGATAAATTCGTCATAGTCGGTGGTTTTAACGTGTCTTCAGCTCAGTGGGCAATTCATGAGACTGGTAGTGATGGTAATTTTTATCCAGACAATTACAACAACACCAGACAAATTGTTGTACAATTTTCTCAATACTACCAGCTTTATTCAGCATAATTATGTACCTAACGTGAATAATAGGCAACTTGACCTCGTTATAAGCGGAGAACATTGTAATGTTAGTAAATATCTAGTCCCCCTGGTACCTGAGGATAATCATCACCCCTCACTGACGATTGATTTACAATTACTAAATAATATTCTTTTTATGCGCAGCCAATCGAGATTAATTTACTTATTCAGTTCTGCGGACTATGAAAAAATAAATCAGTGGCTTGCTGGTATTGACTGGAAGGGGATCTTTTTCACAACTTAGATATTATGCTTTTTATATAGATTTTATGAGGTATTGCAAAATGTTATTTCCATGTTCGTTCCTATTAAGAGATCTGCAAATAGTCGGTATCCACCTTGGTTTTGTAGAGCTCTTAAAAAAATAGTTAATGAAAAATTAGAATACCATAAAAAATGGAAAACATATGAGAGAGTTGCAGATTACAATACATTTAGCCTTTTGAGGGACCATCAGAAATGTGTACAGGATGCCTATTAAAATAATTATATTTTACGAGCTGAAAATATTATAAATAGACTTGTAAAAATTTTTTGGAAATTTATTGTTACTAAAAGAGGGGTTTCGGTCTTGCCAGATACGATGTTTTACAACCATAGCAATGCTCATGATGGATTGAAAATATGTGATCTGTTCAACCAATATTTCCAGTCCTCATTTGAGCTTCTAGACGATTCAAGTCAAATATCAGAAACATCTTGCTGTTCTGTTACTATAGGTTCTATTGAAATTGACGAACAACTAATTACAAGTTATCTAAAGTACTTGGATATTAATATAGGATGTGGTCCAGATGGAATTCCTCCAATATTTATAAAGTATTGTTGTAAAATTTTAGCTCTGCTATTATCTATATTATTTATTAAAGTTGGTATTGTGCCGTTAGAATGGAAAAAGTCTTACGTTACACCTATACATATACAAGACTCGTGATAAACACGACGTAAAAAATTATAGACCGATTTCTAAACTTAACGTACTAGCTAAATTATTTGAAAAAATTGTAATGGACTAAATATATCCAATAGTTAGACCTTTTATAATAAAGCGGCAACATGGATTTGTGAGTGGTAGGTCTACTGAAACTAACCTGTGTGAGTTTGTTCATCAGGTTTTAATGCACATGGATGGTGGCGGCCAGGTTTAAGTAGTGTATACTGACCTTTCCAAGGCCTTTGATAAGATTCCCCATAAAAACCTGATCAACAAACTTGGAGCCTTTGGTATTCATGGAGATCTTCTGCGGTGTCTGGAATCATACCTAAGGGAACGTAGCCAAGCAGTTTCCGTTTACTTCTACTTTTGTTTCTGTGACCTCTGGAGTGCCTCAGGGTTCCCATTTAGGGTGGCTGCTCTTTAACATTTATATTAATGATATTTCATCTTGCTTTGTTTATAGTAAATTTCTATTATACGCAGATGACTTAAAAGTATAAAGACCTGTTAAGACGAACATTGATAGTGAAATGGTCCAAGAGTGACCTACAGAGACTGTCAGTACAGCAAAATTAACAAATTGCAGATCAATGTAAATAAGTGTTGCTCTATTACTTTTACAAGAAAAATCAACCCCGTTACTCAAACTTATCTTTTAAATCAAATACCTATAAGTAAAGTCTCCTTGGTGAAAGTTTTGGGCGTAAATTTGGATAGTAAGCTTACTTTTACAGCGCACATTAACTATACAAATACAAATACAAATACAAAATCTTTATTGCAATCATGAGTACAAAGGTGGTAACATTTTATGTGTCCATACATGATACCCCGTTAGGGCGCAGCAACTTAATATTACAATTTTAATATTTATTACAAGACATATCGTCTAACTTTAGTTGGTACTGTCTTCAAAAAAATCTTTTAAATTATAATAACATTTTTTAGACATATATTTTTTTTATTGACTTTTAAA
>LUGF01046113.1:342636-365165 GCA_001625245.1 Calycopis cecrops | reverse complement strand
CTTTTTCTAAATTTAAATATTATGCACTTTGTTGTATTTGTTTATTTTTATAAAGTGGCGACTTCATGTTCCATAAACATTCGTTTTCCAAATATTTGGAACTCAACACTTATAATTGAAGAATATAATAATAATCATAATAACTAGTATAATAATAATAATATATTAAAAAGGGAATAATAATTTATGAGATTAATAAAAACAAACTTTATATACTTTGATGACAGCTCAACTCGACCTTTGGACTCGTCACTCGACTAAATCGAAGTGTTCGGACCGGTTCACCGGCGATCGAGTGAGCGCGGACTCACGGTGGGGGGTGCTACTCGCCCGAAAAAGACTAAACTACTTGACTAATTACTCGACTAAATTTTTGGTGTTCAGACACGTTTAGCTACTAAATTACTCGCTACTCGACTAAATTACTCGACCAATGCGAACAAGGCTTAAGAGGTAGTGCAACACTGCATGCAGCCGAATTGGGCCGGGTCGACCGGGGAGGTACTGCCTCTATGCCAATGACTATGGGCGTCGGTAGTCATAAAAATGTCTCCGACTGCCTATACGATAAAAAGAGATACTTGTTGTTGTTGCAGTGCTTCGTACATGTGTCCACGGCGTATTCAAATAAATAACACAAACCAATAGAGGAGAAACTGTACCCTCCTTTAATGGACTGGAGGGAACTGTTGGAGATGTGCGACATGGATGATCACACTTTGCAGGTCTTAACTCCTAAGTAAGTTATTTTTACAACGTGAAACACTATTTTTTTTAATTTTAAAGCCCAGGCAAAACTCAGTAATTGATTGCCAAACAGAATATAATCATATAGGTATTGTCAAATGCTAATAATTTGCAGACGATCTTTTACAAGAATAAAATATTGATGGGAATGTATTTGCAGATTATTGAACGGCATGGCCAACACGTACGTGCTGACCAAACACTTGGCAGAGCACATGGTGAGTGAGGAGAAGGGGAACCTGCCCGTCGTAATAGTGAGGCCTTCTATAGGTAAGAAAACTAGCAGAAAGTTTTTTCTGAGGGTATAGGCTTCCCTCACTTTCCATACTTATGGTATTTTTGGTATGTTTCTTTTTTTGCTTTGTTGTTTCTTTCACCAAACCAGATTAGTTGTTTTTTATGTTGTAAACCAACTTATTTATGTTCTTTTTTTATCAAAGCTTATTACAGTTTTAGACCGTAGTTCTTTGCTGAGCTGATCCACCCATTCCCATTTCAGTAAAGTACAATAGTAGATGTCCTTTATGTCCTAGCTCTGCAAAATTTTTTTTTTCTAATACAACCTTATGAACCGCAGGTTTTTGTACATTTAGATTTGTCTCACAATCTTCAGTGGATACAGAAGCTAGACTTCCCTTTTGAGTCAATCCTTAAACAGCTTGTAGAAGGCACAAGCTGTTTAAGGATTGACTCAAAAGGGAAGTCATTACATTTTTAAAATTTTAATAGAATAACTTTTAAACTTATTAAATGCTCTCGTATTTATGACACGACTATTAGACATAATGTAACATCTGTTTTCAGTTTTCAGCAGTTTGATAGAACCTGTTATCGGTTGGAATGATAATTTCAACGGACCCATGGGAATTATTATATCCGGAGGAATAGGTAACAACAACAATGTTGAATAATCATTTACCTGTTCGCCAGACTTTTGTATCTCTAAAGGAAAGATTAGGAAGGATTAAGAGAAGAAAAGGATACAAGGGCGACAGCTGCAGCCTGCAGCTGTCGCCCTAGTATCCTGTATATTTAATCCAAACTTAATTTTAGGATTATCCGACGTGGTCTATCTGGATCCAGAACTGAAATCTGACTACTTGCCTGTAGATTTGGTCGTCAGATCAATTATTTGCTCTGCGTGGGCTAGAGGCACTAAGGCGTAAGAAAATGATTAATATATTTTATTCGTATTATTATTTTGTTTACTTGTGTTATAAAACCTGAAACAATTGAATAGCCATTTAACGTTTATCGCTTTCTCTCGAATTTTTCCGAACTTGATTGAAATCGGTCGAGTGAGTTCTGTGTCAGGGTTCCGTGCCAACATTTTTATCTCTAATTTATCAAAAAGAATTTATTCATGTATAATCATAATAAAGGTTTACACATCCGTACCAACTAGTACATGCATATTAATTGCATTTGCACCTATTGGTTCTAGTTCAAAGTATACTTTTAATTTGTAGGTATATGGTTATATACGAAATATAAGTTTGTAATTATAAAAATAAATTTATTTTGGAGCTTTTTAAATTATCTCGCATAAAACATTTCATGTAAAATGTTGCCAAGACAATTCCTACAAGTTAACACTAGAACTAAGAACTTTAGGAAAATTAATGAATATTTTATTAATTTCTCAATTTTAAATATGGTGATAGCAAAACGAGTAAATCAGGATTTCCAACTACTGTATAGAGTTTATGAAGTTAAGACTTTTATGGGGAGAAATGACCAATCGGAGCCATTCGGTTACTACTCATGCCAATAAACATCCGCAAACGTAAAGGCTATTTCCAAAGCTTTATGCCGAAGTGGCGCCAACTGGTGGCGTAAATTTTCTTTAACCATTCATCATTCCATTGTTTTATTGCAGGTTAGAGCCCAGCGACGACATACCCATCTACAATGCGTGCGGCGCTGGCCATCTCAATTACACGCCGAGGGAAGTTTGCGACCTAGGTCTATTAGCAGCTGACGAAGTACCTCTCGAAAGTGTTATTTTGCCCCCTTCTCGTAGTTTTACAACTTCGCTGTCAATATTCAAAGCAAGTGTAAGTGTCGCACAATTTGTTTGTAATTAATATGTTCCATTATTAATAGACAAACAGAAATGCATATTTTCATGTTTATTTTTCATTTGCTCGAAAGCGTTAATTTATTTTATTTATCCATTTCATTTTCAGGTGGTTTTCAAAAGGCTATTCATATTCATATTTTTGGATTTCATACTTCAATTATTATCAAAAAAACCGAGGTATTATTTTTATTATTATTCATTATCTACTTTCTGTACTAATGCTACGTTGACTACGTCATTATATTGACTGATATAGCTGAAGCAGTCATAGTCACAGCCTTCGTCCGTCCGTCCGTTCTGTCTCGCCCTTCGAATGTCACTACAAATCGATCGATCACTTAGCGCCACCCTCTTCGGCGTATTTCTGTTAGAGCGTCGGGCAGCCACACCCAGCGCTCTCAGTTCTGGGCTCATGGGGGCCGGACATAATTTTTTTGCCCTCCGACGCCCAATGTGTCTTCTGCGGGAAACAAGTGTGGCCGCACTCCCGCGCAACCTCTGCCGTCACTTTCGCAGACATTACTGCCTCGCAGAACGAAAAAAACGAAGAGAAAACGGCAGCATTCCAAGCGGTGTCGCTCTGGACCCTGGAACTACAGTCTCGAGCGATATGCTTCTCACAGTAATGACTGCCTCGAGGTCAGATCGCTGCTGGATCCATGCTGAGCACTCCGCTAGCGTGTGATGATTGGTATCCTCGGGATCGTAGTGGTCGCACCGAGAACTTGGCTCCCGGCGTATGCGACATAGATACTTTCCGAAACAGCCGTGTCCCGCCAGTATATGTGTCAAGCAGAAAGAAAGACGGCCAAGTTTCCTTGCCAGCCAGTCCTTCATTTATTTTATTTTATTTTATTTTACAACCTTTGGAAAACTTACGTCTAAATAAGTGATAGGTAATAAATATGTACTTATTGTATGGGTGGTATAGACAATTACAAGTTTCCACTTATAATAATTGGTAATTATAGGTTGAACAGCGTTTCATACATTGATTAAGCAAAGAATTTTTCAGTGAATAGCTTTTGATATTATTTGTACTACAATTATTAAATAAATCAATATTATGATTGATACTAATTTCATTGAACAGTTGAGATACTCTTAATAAATATGAGTTTCTTCTATATTTGCACTTTACTCTCGGAACGTATAACGGTAATTGTTTTCTTAAGTTTCGGGATGGTACAGATAATTGTATTTCACTTAAAAGCTCTGCACAATCGACAGAACCATTTACTAATTTAATTAAGAAATTAAGATCAGCAATACAACTGCGATCACGAAGCGGTAGCATGTGATCGCAGGTGTATTGTAGATAGCGTAAAAATCGTTTCTGAATACACTCGATACGGTTTATATATGTTATGTAACCAGGATTCCAAACCTGGGAGGCATACTCTAACAGTCGTATTTATAAACAAGCAAAAGCAATTACTTGAGTAAAAGTGACTTGAGTTATAGTTAAGAAATTGCGTCAGGTTAGAACTGTCAAATCTTAGAATTCTTAGCCAAGTAATAGTCACCATTTCCTTTGCTTAAGCAACGTCAATCGCTTTAGAAAATATTTTTGCGTTGAAAGTCGTGTTTATTTTTGGTTGGAATTTGTGACTGAGTGAGGTTACTTTAATTACCCCCTAGACGGATCTCCACCTTGTCGTGGTGAGGGGGCTTAGTAGCCATGGCTTGGACAACCACGGTGAACCAAGAGGGATCCCGGGTGGGGACGCGTCGGGTGGGCTTACCTAGCGCCCGCTCTGGATGCGTCCATGGGGGAGGGGTCGCGGGAGGAGAGGTGTCGCGGTGTGTCGTTGCAGTGCACGCTATCTCCCGCGGCCGAACGGGGGCGCACCGTCTGTTGCGTTGGCGGTGGGGCAGCAGAGGAAGAGGAGATGCGGTGTGTCATTGCTGTCCTCCCTGTCCTCTGCGGCCCTTTAATGGCTGGTCCGCCGCCAAGCAGATGGGACCAGCCAATGCCGGAGGTCCTCCACCCGTCCTTCTGAATGAGCAGATGGTGGCGTGGATTCGGACGACCGGCGTGGTGTGTTCCGTTGGAGCATTGGGACCAGGGGTTAGGATGGGAACCTGACCCCATTGCACGGTTCCAACGTGGAGTTAGGGACTGTTTAAAGGCAGCCGGATAGTCCCTAAGAAGGAGGAGTCTGGCCTTTTCACCGAGGCCAGCCTGTCGCTGGAGGCGCCCTGTTGCTTTCAGATCCGGGGCCCTCCAATCATATCGGCTGAAGGCACCCGCAGGGGTTTAGTCGGTAGGGGCAACCCAGTTGTCGAGCCCGACACTGTACCTGGTTGAGTCACCCAGGCTCCTGGGTAGCGTGCGTAAAGGCATTCCCCTGCGTCAACAAAAAGAAAGGTTACTTTAAATAATAGAAAGTATTGAAGAAGTTTTTTCTGTAATAGACAATATCTACAACGATATATTAGAGAAAATTGATGTTGCTGAACCTAGGAATCCAAAAATTTATTTTCGTGACGTGAATTTTTTTAAAAGGCAATTCCGTTTTTCGAAAGATGTTGTTATAAACAAAATTTTACCGCGAGTTGCTGAATCTTTAGAAAATAAGCTTGCAGAGGGCTTCCTATAAGTCCATTGTGTCAATTATTAACTGCCTTACGGTTTTACGCAACTGGGAGCTTCCAGATCGTTTGCGGAGATCTTATGTGCATTTCACAAGCAACGGTTTGCCACATAGTGAATAGAGTGAGTCGTGCATTAGCATTGTCGATGCATGATTTTATTAAATTTCCCACAAATTTCAGAAAAGTAAAAGATGATTTTGAGGAGCTCGGTCGCATAGGCAGAACACCTGGCCTCAAAAATATTGTAGGTACATTTGATTGCCCACACATTAAAATCACAAAACCTAGAGGCATAATGCATACAGAGCAGTATCGAAACAGGAAGGGGTATTTTTCACTCAATGTACAGGTAGTTGGTGGTCCCAATTTAATGATATATGATATAGTAGTGCGTTGGGCAGGCAGTACTCATGATAGCAGAATATTTAGAAATTCACGAATCAATGTTTGGCAATAATGAAATTGATGGTGTATTACTTGGCGATGGAGGATATCCTTGCACCTATAAAATATGCAGCGCAACTCAATGTATTTAAATTTGGTGGTAGGTCTGACAACTAGGCACAAAATATCGTAGTTGTATTCTCTGTCTACGCAAAATATGATATATTAAGCAACTAAGATAAAAAGTTGTATAGTAATGTAGCTATTGCATTATGACAGGTAATCATCAGATTTGGTTGCATTATATCATGTCAACGTTCCATTTCTACATTCATACATTGTTTTATTCAAAATTTCTTTTATTTAAAATTTCATTTTAAAGTTACAAAATGTGTCTAACGTCGAAAAATTTCATAATTATTGTACAAAAATACATGTTTAGTTATTTTATCTATCGTTATTGGAATATCTATAAAATTAATTGAGAACCTACGTTTGAATTTTCACAAAACGAAACGTAAGACGAAAGAGTTGTCAGAGAGAAACACCCATCAAGCTTTGACTTTTACTTGAGAATTTACTCAGCTAAGTAACCACCATTACTTCACTATAAAATAAGATTCTTCAATTTAGAATTCTAGTCGCAAGTAATTGCTTAGCTAAGGAACTACTTAGCCGCTAGTCATTACTTCTTTATAAATACGGCTGTAACAGTCGTATTTATAAACAAGCAAAAGCAATTACTTGAGTAAAAGTGACTACTCAAGTAACGATTTTTATTTTATAGTTATGAAATTGCGTCAAGTTAGAACTGTCAAATCTTAGAATTCTTAGCCAAGTAATAGTCACCATTTCCTTTGCTTAAGCAACGTCAATCGCTTTAGAAAATATTTTTGCGTTGAAAGTCGTGATTATTTTTGGTTGCAATTTGTGACTGTTAGAGGTTACTTTAAATACCCCCTCGACGGATCTCCGCCTTGTCGTGGTGAGGGGGCTTAGTAGCCGTGGCTTGGACAACCACGGTGAACCAAGAGCGATCCCGGGTGGGGACGCGTCGGGTGGGCTTCCCTAGGGCCCGCTCTGGATGCGTCCATGGAGGAGGGGTCGCGGGAGAAGAGGTGTCTCGGTGTGTCATTGCCGTGCACGCTATCTCTCGCGACCGAACGGGGGCGCACCGTCTGTTGCGTTGGCGGTGGGGCCGCAGAGGAAGAGGAGATGCGGTGTGTCGTTGCCGTCCTCCTTGTCCTCTGCGGCCGTTTAATGACTGGTCCGCCACCCAGCGGATGGGACCAGCCAATGCCGGAGGTCCTCCACCCGTCCCTCTGAATCCGCAGATGGCGGGGTGATTTAGGACGACCGGCGTGGTGTGTTCCGTTGGAGCATTGGGACCATGGGTTAGGATGGGAACCTGACCCCATTGCACGGTTCCAACGTGGAGTTAGGGATTGTTCAAAGGCAGGCGGACAGTCCCTAAGGAGGAGGAGTCTGGCCTTTTCACCGAGGCCAGCCTGTCACTGGAGGCGCCCTGTTGCTTTCAGATCCGGGGCCCTCCAATCATATTATCGGTTGAAGGCACCCGCAGGGGTTTACCGTTTAGTCGGTAGGGGCAACCCAGTTGTCGAGCCCGACACTGTACCTGGTTGAGCCACCCGGGCTTCTGGGTAGCGTGCGTATAGGCATTCCCCTGAGTCAACAAAAAAAAAGGTTACTTTAAATAATGGAAAGTATTGAAGAAGTTTTTTCTGTAATAGACAATATCGACAACGATATGTTAGAGGAAATTGATGTTACTGAGCCTAGGAATCCGAAAATCTATTTTCGTGTCGTGAATCCACTTCAAGATTATAGTACAGTCAATCTGTAATTAAATCAGGAACAAATTACACGAGCAAATTTGACTTGATATATCGTTAGAGGGGCATGTAAATAGCAGAATGGTAGATTGGCGAAGTCTCATCTGTTGCTGATTTTGAGAAAATCCAAAAAAAAAATTTTAATTGTGTTTTTCTTCGAATCTATGGGTTTTAGGGAAAAGTTTATTTGAAAAAAAAAATGTATTTTATGTCATTAAAGTGATTTCGTAAGACTTGAAATACAAAAAGAAGGTGGCGCTGAGGCGTCTAAAAATTGGTTTTTCATCATTTTCGCTAAGAAATTGGTTTTTTATTTAAAAATTGTAAATGAGAAAGTTGTTCCTCTTCAAATTTGCAACAACTTTTGTTGAAAAAAATTTTTTCTACAACTTACCGTTTTTAAGCTATAGCTTGCCGACATAGAAATGACAGCGTTGGATCAATACTGTGAATTAACTGTTTTGATATTGATGTTATTGTAACGAATAGTTGAATAATTTAATAAATAAATGAATAAATTTTCACATTTTGCAAAGTTAGAAGGATGTGAAATGTTCGTAAATAAATGACCCCGCACGTTCTTTAGGAAAAATTTTTAGACGCATCAGCGCCACCTACTTTTTGTATTTCAAGTCTTACGAAGTCACTTCAATGACATAAAATGTAGTTCACAATGTCCTCTACATTTTTTTTCAAATAAACCCTAAAACTCATAGGTTCGAAGAAAAACGCAATGCAAATTTTGTTTTTGGATTTTCTCAAAATCAGCAACAGATGAGACTTCGCCAATCTACCATTCTGCTATTTACATGCCCCTCTAACGATATATCAAGTCAAATTTGCTCGTGTAATTTGTTCCCCATTTAATTTTTTTTTATTACAGATTGTCTGTACTATTATACTGAAGATTTTTTTAAAAGGCGATTCCGTTTTTGAAAGATGTTGTTATAAACAAAATTTTACCGCGAGTTGCTGAATCTTTAGAAAAAGAAACTTGCAGAGGGCTTCCTATAAGTCCATTGTGCAATTGATTGCACACACATTAAAATACAAAACCTAGAGGCATAATGCATACAGAGCAGTATCGAAACAGGAAGGGGTATTTTTCACTCAATGTGCAGGTAGTTGGCGGTCCCAACTTAATGATATACGATATAGTAGTAGCGTTGCGCAGGCAGTACTCATGATAGCAGCACGAATCAATGTAATGTTTGGCAATAATGAAATTGATGGTGTATTACTTGGCGATGGAGGATATCTTTGCACCTATAAAATATGCAGCGCAACTCAATGTATTTGATTTGGTGGTAGGTCTGACAACTAGGCACAAAATATGAAATGTGTAAGATAAAAAGTTGCATAGTAATGTGACTATTGCATTATGACAGGTAATCATCAGATTTGGTTGCATTATATCATGTCAAACGTTCCATTTCTACATAGATACATTATTTTATTCAAAATTTCTTTTATTTAAAATTTCATTTTAAAGTTACAAAATGTGTCTAACGTCGAAAAATTTCATAAATATTGTACAAAAATACATGTTTAGTTATTTTATCTATCGTTATTGGAATATTTTTAAAATTAATTGAGAACTTACGTTTGAATTTTCACAAAACGAAACGTAAGAAGAAAGCGTTTTCAGAGAGAAACACCCCATACAGTATGATTTTAGAAAACTGAAAGCATGATGAAATGTCATTAATAAAAATATTGAAAAGCAGAGGCCCCAAAATGGACCCCTGCGGGACTCCAGATGGTATTTGAATCGGCGATGAAGTGTACCCATTCAGAACAACTGTTTGACACCGGTTTGAGATGTAAGACACAAACCATCTAAATAAATAAATCCCCATGTATTCCTATATCAATTAATTTACTTAAAAGAATATTGTGGTCTATTCGATCAAAACATTTGCTACAATCTGTGTATATTACAGCCACTTGAGAAGGCTGCGACATTATTCGACTTAGATAATTACTGTAAACGAGAAGATTTGATGTTGTTGATCTACCACCTATGAAACCATGTTGTTGCTCTAAAAAGCTTGACTTTAACGCCGATTGTATTTGTGTATACACGATTTTTTCTAAGATTTTCGCAAATACGCATAATTTGGAAATAGGCCTGTAATTCTCCACCAAATCTTTCTTTCCCTTCTTAAATACTGGTGTGATAAACGCTGTTTTCCAAATTACAGGTACGATACCTTCTTTTAAAGATCGGTTAAATAGCAATGTAAGTGGAGTACTGAGACTTTCGATTCGATTTTAGATTTCAGAAGCCTATATACATCTAATTCACATATTTCAATCTGTCCTATATTAGTAACCGTATTAATGTTGCTTAAATTTGAATAATTATGAAATGGGCAATTAGAAATGTCAATTCGATGATGGCAAGTGTTTAAAAAATTAAAGCTAAAATGATCACCAAACATGTTACATATACCTTCACCTTCATTTGATGTCAGCTGCCCGTATCTCATAGTCGCAGGAAGAGTGCAACATTGTCTTTTGGATTTTACGTACGACTAGAGAGATCTGGGTCTGGTCTGAATATTAATTTCAGCATTAGATAAGTATGAACTACACATTTCCATTTCCAATATTTTAGCTCGTTCATGGCGGGTCTTATAGTGTCGATCTTGCGCTCGGCTGCCCAAGTGTCTCTTCCCACTCTATCATGATCTCCTGATGAAGCAGGATCCTGAGTTTTTAACTCTTGGCTTCCCGGTCTCAGATCCCGCTCCTGCGCCTCCTTGCGCCATTGATACAACGATGCAAGAGCTCTCGCTTCCAGGTCCCATGGCAGAGTTCCGGAAAGAAGACTCGATACCACATAATAGATCATGCGCTGATGACACTTATAGCCATCAGCTTATGGGCTTGACGCAGAAATCTTAGGTTTTCTACTCTGATCTAAGATCTTCAGGTTGTGCGTTGCCCACACCAGTGGCCTTATAAGGCCATAGATCGCACGATCCTTATGTATATCCTTCCGTAGGATGCCTCGGGCTCTCGCTAGTAGGCAGCACACGAGACAGAGAAGCCACCGCCCCCTTCAGTTTTGGAGTCAAGCTACGGAAATGGTTCACAAAGCTCCACCGACAATCGAGCACTAGCCCTAGATATATTAGCACCGGCTTGATGCTTATGAGACGCCTCCCACCATGATGCTAGCTTCCGCGGGTGGTCCTTTTCGAGGCCCATGGAAACAGACTGCCTGTGACTTACGAAGAGCCACCTCGAGACCTAGCTGCCGCATCCACCCGACAACTTGGTCAATCCTGGTCGTAACGTGAGGTTTGCCGCACGATGGGTCCACCCCGCACTGTGATTAGGGTATCATCTGCGTAGCATAACAACCATCTTGCCCGATTTTTTTAACATTTTCGCTGCAAATTTTGAAATAGCTCTTTATTAAAAAACTAGAAAAAAAAATACTTTATTGACGTCGAAAGTCTAAATAATAAATTTTATATCTACCTTTTTTTTAATTTTATTATAACTAAAAATTCCTTTCAGATTAGTTAAGCTATTGCGGCGCATGTATACTGCGATTGTCGCGGTGGAGTCCTTTTCAATGCAGGACTGCAGAAACGATAATTTCATAAAATTGACTTCAGTTCTGAAAAGTGAGGACGTGAAAGAATTTCATTACAACATTCAAAGCTTCGACACGGATAAATATATTTATAATAGTACGATCGGTGCTAAAAAGTTTTTACTCAATGAGAAAATGGAGAATCTGCCTAAAGCCAAGTTGAAAAATTATAGGTAGGTAATAAAAACCTAATAATTTAATTTCGATCGATTCGCGTAAACTTAAGATGTCATAATGTATGTTCTTTTAATACTAGTTGACCCGACAGTAGTTATCTTGACAAATTATATTGTTATGGTAACGTATGAAAATGTTATGTTGCCGAATTGTCAATCCGTTATTTTGCCCTATGATAGTGTATTTCAAGTCGAGATACTGACTGCAGCATTATAATATATATAATAATTAATATAATAATAATATATAATAATAATAGGACTAATACCTATAAAACAAAAAAATATTCATCAAAATCCGTCCAGTAGTTTTTGCGTGAAAGCCTCACAAGACACAGACAAAATGACGTCTAAAATTATAGAATTTTACTATATGTATAGATATTGATAGATTTGTAATCCTTTGTATTAATAATATTTGTTTTCAGGTTGAACCTCTCGTTTAAGATTCTTAAAGTAGTATTTTTCGCTTTGCTAGTATGGTATGTAGGTACTCACTTCAAAAGCATTGAAAACCTACGTTGCGAGGATGATTTAAATTTGATTCAAGATTTAAATCAAATTAAAAATTTATTTATAATGTTTTATTAAAAAATAATTAATATAAACGTTTGTTTAATTGAAAAAAACTAATATAAAATAAATATTGCTTAGAATCGTGTGAACGTGTGTTCTTCAACTCTTACATTTTCCGAAAAAAGTGTGGAATGAAAATATAAAAATAATTAATGTAGCGGCAAAAAAATATAAATCTTAACATCAGCTGACTCTGACATTGAGCTGTCTCCTTCATCATCACCCAATAGAAAATCTTGTCCTTTCTAAAGTCTTTCCAAAAGCTTCCAGAATATCAGATTCATCCGATAGCAAAACACGTTTTGTTTGAGTTCATAATGGCCAGTTGCTTGGTCGTTTCGTCTCCGCAACATCCGAATAGAAATAATACAGATCATGCATTGCCCTCCTTATTCCTTTCCTCCCCATGGGCCCACCGGGAACTGGCTGACTGCACGAAATGTCATAGCTCAGTTTTTACTTTACGCCGGTATTGTTCGACACAGTTATGTATCAGTGCAAAAAAAATGTGTCATTATGTACGAAAAATGAATTGCTTGTATCGTGTTACTGATGAAGGTTGAAAGTATTTAAATTTAATTGTTTGAAAATAACGCAATCAATATTCATATATGTATAAATATGTATATCTGAAAGATGTAAACTATTCGCTAAATCAGAACAATATAATATATCAATAAAATAAATTAATCCTCATCAAGTTGAAGGTTTATGTAGATTGTTCGCGACACGGTTCCTTGCGGAGAGTTTATTTTGGTTTTTTTTTCTATGGAGCGATGTATTTTATTTGTCTACTGCAGTTGAATTTTATTATCTGACTTCGCTTCGCTAAATTACTTTTCGTCTGATTTTCATGTTAATAAAGGTGTCGGTTATATCGTAAAAAGTCTGTTTCTCTCGTTTTTTTTTGTGGTTTGTAGGCGGACCCCTTGTGGGGACGGCCCATAGACAACTAGGCCTACGTCGCATATGCTTACATCCGGCACTGCGCTCACAAATCCTTGTGGAATCAGTTGCGGTCTGTGGTATTTCTGGAAGGGTACTATTTAGAATTTTTCTTTATGGAATAGGGTGGCAAACAAGCAGTCAGAGACATTTTCATGACTATCGACGCCTACAGACATCCGCATAGAGGCTGCACTGCCCTCCTTTCTCCTCCTACCTCCATGGGCCACCGGCTATTTACACACCGCACGAAACGCGACAGCACAGCTGTCACTTTACGCTGGTATCATGTAAGCGAGAGGTACCTCCTCGGTTGCCCAATTCGGCTGCATGCAAGCATGCAGTGTGGCACTACCTCTTACTAAAATAATATATAAATAAATAATAAATAAATATCTGTGGACTTAACACACCACGTTTGTCTAGCCCCGTGCTAAGTACCGTAAGGACTTGTGCTACGGGTACTAGACAACGGAATATATTTAATGTTTTATAAATTTAAGAAATTTTTATATATTTAAGATTTTTATTATAGAAATACACATAATACATAATTATAAATAAACATCCATGACCAAGGCGGGACTCGAACCCGCGACCCCTTTCACAACATGCTCCGCTTATCCGGGCTCTGTACCACTGCGCCAGCCTGGTCGTCAAAAAAAGAAGTTTATTCTTATCTCAAGTGCCTGCAACGCAACTGCGAAACTTCTGGTGCTGCAACTATCAGTGGGCGTCGGAGTACTTCTTTGTCGTTGAGCTGGTTACTCGTTTGCAGCTTGATTACAGATGAAATTGGACCATCTGACGCAGCGCTGCCAAGCCTGGATTATTGTCAGAGCGTACCAGGTTTTAAAAGCCGGAGCGCTTATGAAGTGTTGGGGACATACAAGCATGAGTAAAATATGGTCGAGTCAGCAGAAACGCTTAGACTGTAGCCATAAGATCTTTATACCTAGTTACAGTATCTAAGTAAATAGTGATGAATAAATACGAACTATCAAGAAAGCATTTCATTTAATGCCTCTACGACAAACATTATTTAAGCCTGTAAAGTGGTGACACCGATGCGGTGACGCAACTCAGGCCACGTGGACATTTTTGGTGTGAGGACAGTCACCATTATAATAACGTCGTCCTAGCAGAATTTCGGCTACTGCGGCCGTCTATATAGACGAGCCATCTGCGCAGGACATATTATATTGCACAAGTATGCGCGCAAACACAAGTGCACTCTCTGTTCCCTCATTCTCCATCCTCATTCCGATGGGACGGCAGTCCGACACGACCGGGAAATCAGGCGCAGGACCGGTAGCTTAACGTGCTCTCCAAGGCACGGGGGTGTACCACCGCCAACTTCCTGCCTCCGGAATGTTATTAGAAATTGAAAAATCCGAATGAAATTTTTTGGTTCGATCCCGGGATTCGAACCCAGGGACCTCACTTTTATAGTTGAACGTGCTTACCACTGGACGGGGGGGCGGCATGCAAATGTCCACGGGCGTCGGTAGTCCTCAAAAGGCTCCAATCCTCGTTTGGCCCCTTATGCTATAAAAAAAATATATATTCTGTCTTTGTGTTAAAATAAGAAGTTCTACCGTGTTGTTTCTCATGTAAGTGAATTATTGTAATTCCTATGAGAAATAAATATCTTAAGCCCAAAAAAATATATAAGTGTCAGAATAAGAACTAAATCCGTTCCATTGAATCCCAAAAAAAACGCAAGCTGACGCATTTGTCGCTAAAATACCCCCTTCGTCGTATCTCCCCAAAAACCCCCTTTTATTTGTCTTCCATATTATCGGAATATTTTGAATGGACATATCAAATATACTTATTCAGGATTCGGCCTTGAATGTCCAGTGAACATAATTTATAATGAAGGTAATAGTAATAATTATTTATGTATTTATTTGAGGTTAATAAGGGCGTAGGTTAATTCGCCTTGTTAATAAATTAGTCACACATTGTATTATATAATAGAAGAGTGGATAAAATGTTCCTACAGTTTTCAATTGACATCCATTTTGCCCAGTAGACGTCAAAAGGAAGCGCAAGAAAAGAAATTTTGTCGGGTACGGTTATTTCACAAACTTTAAAATAATAATAATAAATTTTGTAAAAGGCGATGTTTGACGAGTGTTGACAAGGACTGAACAGTTTCAAAATATTGATACCGGATGATGAAAGTGAAAAACGAGAATAACGTGCGACAAACTAGCGGCCAAATTATGACAGTTTTTCTTTTAGAACATAGGACAAACGAGAATCTTCAGCGCACTTGTAAAGGTGTTTCATAAAAACTAGTGGATCGCTAGGGAAAGTAATTTTTATGCAAAAGTTTAGAAACATTGACATTTTATTAAACGAAATTATAACTATCGAAATTTATTTTAATAACTACCTTTTTTGGAACCCCGCAATGGGGTCAGGTTCCCATTTAAACCCCTGGCCAGCACGCCACCATGTCCGATTTCGAAACATGTGTCCGACATTGGACCCGCCACTAATCCTAATCCACTCCGCCGAGCACCCCTCCACTTGAGCTGATCTTAGTCTGGCCTCTCCCACCGCCTGTCCGGTATGGGTAGCCGGAATAGCCTTGGGGATCACAGAGCCACGCAAGCCCCCTCATCACGCATCTTCGGAGGGGTTATTTTAATACCTATGACATAATTAATTGATATAACATTAGAAATCGAGTATGGGTTGTCTTTTGCTCCAGACCCCCGTTTTATTGCGTAAATACTGGTATCCGTTGTATATATTTTAATTTATAATCGCGACTAAAGTCTTGATATTTTGTTTTTACTAAGTTTCATGATAGAAAGCTAAAAGCTCAAAATCACACAGCGTTTGAAGAACTGTAAGAAAAACAAACCTTATTTTTCAGACAAAGATGACGTTCTTAGAGGAGAGGGATTTCTCTGATGCCCCCCTGATACCGGAGTACTTTAGAGGGAAGACTGTATTTATTACTGGAGGTTCAGGTACTATTTACACAAAAGTGACTGTTTTCTATATTTATGAGCTAAAATTTTTACGACAATGCTTCGAAAATCTCTCACTGCTTTCCTCTACTATAATATTACTAGGTACTAGACTACTATAATATTAATAAGAAAAAACAATAATGTGATAATTAATAATAATAATAAGAAGTACTAATACTACCTATTAAAAAAAGATATACCTACTATATAATATGATATATTGATGATGATGATAATTAATATTTACTTTTTATATACTTTTTATAATAAAACGCAAATTGTTTTACTTATTTAATTTTTTTGTACAGATAAACCAACCAAAGAGATCGTAATAACAAAAAAAATGCCGGTTCAGATTTATTTTACCGGCATTATTTTAATTTTTTTACAATATTTTTTTTTGTTTTTTTTTTAGGATTTATAGGAAAAGTTCTCATCGAGAAATTCCTGTACTATTGTTCTGAATTGGATCGAATTTACATTCTTGTAAGGACTAAAAAGGGTGTCAAGCCGGAGGACCGAAAAAATGAGATCTATAAACTTGAGGTAAACGATGACGTAAGGAAAGGCTTTTTGATTTTGGATTGGACAATATTTAAAGGAAACGAAAACGGATAAGAATCAATAATTTACTTGTCCACTGTCAGTCCGTCTGAGAAAAATATATTCGCCTTTTTCTCAGGAACGTACACTAGAACCAATCTGAAGTTCATTTCAAATACTTTATCTGAAACCTTTTGAAGGTCAAAAAGCGGTTTTTTTTGTACACATTTTGATTCTTTCAGTGTTTTGATCGACTACGAAGTGAGAAGCCAGGTCTATTCGAGTCCAAGGTATTCGTCGTACCTGGTGATGTCAGTGAACCTAATTTAGGTAATCTGTAATTTATAGCTTTAAATTGTATTTTTTAATAACTTAGGAGGGCGAACGAGCAGTTGAGGAATTTTAATAACTAACCTTCATAGAAAGGAGGCTGGTGGGTTTCGGCCTAAACACTTACGGACAAACCTTATATGTTACAAGTTATGGGAAAAAAATTGAATCATATATGGTTTCCTGATCAGCACTAGTAGCAGGATATATTACACTGATTCGTGAAGGCGACCAGGCCAAACTGCCCTAAGAAACCCGCCAGTCTCCTTTGCATTACTGAAATGCAGATGTATTGTGATGTACCCTATTTCCCCTAATGGGCAACCGGAAAGTGACCACAACGCGCCAACATATCCGTCAGTTTGTTATTTATTTATTTATTTATTATAAACGGACACCTGCGGTACACACATTAATACATTTAAAGATATACAATAATACTTAAATTCTATTCTGATGTGTGCGCCTTTATAGTTAGTTACTTATAGTAGTTATATAAATATTTCCAAATTACAGCAATTTCAAAAGAAGACCGAGCCATTTTAATAAACAGAACGAACATAATTTTTCATTCCGCCGCCAGTGTCAGGTAGAATACAATTTTCATTTCATAATAGATTTAGTTTTTGGACTTGGTTGACTGGTCACAACCGGCGTACGAATTAGAAATACAGGGAGTTCCAATGGAGGACCAGTCTGAGCTTTAGGACGGTCACCGTCGCCTCGTCGTCGTGGTGAAAGGGGTGAATACAAGTAGGGCCAACCCGCATTAAGGAACAACCCAACCATCTTCTGAACAAGTTCTGTGGACAGTTTCCAATCCTGCCCTTTGTTCCGCGCTCTTTAGTCCCCTCTTTTTATAAGAAGGGAAAATTTATGAGCTCCCTCAGTTCAATTCGCAGATCGTTTTTTTCTGCTCTTTATTGTTTATATTAAGTAGTTTGATTTGTATTGTTTAGACGAGCAACTCCCCAACAACAATTTTGTATGTACCTAGTTAGATTTGTTTTTTTAGTTTATAGTGAGGGATCACATAAGATCAGGGTTATGATATATTCATATATCATAATCATTACCTGAGTGGTCACCTTTTAGGGATAAGATAATATTTTTGTTTGTATTCGTTGTATTTATTTGTATTTGGTGTCCTTAATAAAAGATTTCTATTTCTATTTCTATTTCTATTCACAGGGATACCTATATCAGTGATCACCATGCAATTACATCATATAGATTCTTCTATACTATTTATTCCCGTCTTTCATTACTACGAGACGGTCAACTGTGTCTTATATAATATTTTTACATCATAAGGGGACAAACGAGGCATCGAAGCCATTTTCGTGACTACCGACGCCCTTAGACATCCTCCTCCTCCTCTTTCTGCCTCCATAGGCCATCGGCTACTTACACACCGCACGAAACGAGAAAACACAGCTGTCACTTTACGCCGGTCTTGAGTAAGCTAGAGGTACCTCCCCGGTCGTGCCGGCCCAATTAGACTACATGCATGCAGCGTGGCACTACCTCTTACTAAAACTATACTAAACCTAGTAATATTATAACATTGAGATATTCATATAAACTTCGACACCCTATTTCACCCCCTTAAAAGTTTAATTTCTGAAAATCCTTTCTTAGCGGATGCCTACGACGTAACATCCAAACCTGCATGCCAAATTTCGGCCTGATCCGTCCAGTGGTTTGGACTGTGCGTTGATAGATGACTATGTCACCTTTGAGTTTTAAATAAATTGATTCCCAGTGCCATAACAAATAAGAATTTAAAATAATTAAATAATAAATAATTTAATGTAAGTTAAATACAATATGCCTATTTCCTTATTTATTATTCTACGTATGTTTTGAATTGTTATTTAGATTTGATCGACCTAAGGTCATGCAAATCATTTTTGAACAATGCTATTTAATATTTCAAAGTGTGCAAAAAAAATCACAAACAATAAACATATTTTAACAAACTTTTTTTTGCAGATTTGATGATTCTTTAAAAGTAGCGTCGAAATTGAACTTACTTGGGACCAAGCAAATGCTGCAACTCGCCAAAGACGTACACAACTTGGACGTAAGTTTATTGAATACTTTTCATCTTCCAAAAAGAATTGCATGAAAAATATATTCCTGTTACAGTGCTTCGTTCACGTCTCCACGGCGTATTCAAATAAATATCACAACCCAATAGAGGAGAAGCTGTACCCTCCTGTAATGAACTGGAGGGAACTGTTGGAGATGTGTGACATATTGGATGATCACACTTTGCAGGTCTTAACTCCGAAGTAAGTTATAAGTAAAACTACACAAAACAAATCAATCTTTTTGAACCGTGACAAAATAATGAGGGGCAAATATTTCAGATTAATGAACGGCATGGCCAACACGTACGTGCTGACCAAACACTTGACAGAGCACATGGTGAGTGAGGAGAAGGGGAACCTGCCCGTCGTAATAGTGAGGCCATCTGTAGGTAAGAACGCTAGAAGTAGGAGACTGTAGACGATGCTGAGCTATGAGTATTTGTCTTGTTTTTAATTCATTCAACTTCTTTAATCTACTTAGTTCAAGCTATAGCTACACCGAAAAGTACTGAAGCAAATATGGAAGCGTAAGAAATTTTAGGTTTAAATTTCTCAATAATTTCTAAAAAAGAAAAGCGGTGTATGAAAACATCATTAATAGATAAGGAAATAATGGAATAAAATTAAATATGTACCTTGTTTAGTTTGTTTATAAATTATGACATCAATTTCAATATTTTGTTTTTTATATTTTAATTTAATATTTTGTTTCAATTTCAATATTTTGTTTCAAATTTCAGTATTGTATTCAGACAGTTTTCGACTCACTGACTGGCTTTGGTCAGTCAATGAGTCCGCGAGTGGCATATGACTTTATCTGACGGGCATAATAAATATTTTTTTAGTTGGCAGCAGTTTGCATGAGCCGGCTTCTGGATGGAACGACAACTTCAACGGTCCTACAGGACTTTTAGTTGCAGCTGGCACAGGTAACCAATTGTTTTATAGTTGAAATGTTATTCTTATTTGTGAAGTTCTCCTGCGACTAAATTGAGTTAAAATAATTTATAAATTTCAGGGTTTTCGAGTGTATTTTATGTAGATGAGAATATAAAGTGCGACTACATACCAGTAGACTTGGTCGCCAGATCGATGATTTGTTCAGCGTGGGTTAGAGGAACTAAGATGTAAGTTGTTTTATCAAAGTTGTTGTTTTATCTATTTCATTTTTTTTTTTTATTGTAAATTTTTAAATTATTATAAAATCTACAATCATATTTATAAAAGTTTCATGTAGGTATTAAATTTTTAAGTACCATAGAGAAAATGATTGATTCATTTAACTATTATTGGTTACTACTTAATACTACTTAATAATATCTTTATTATTTTAATTCTCTTATCTCTCTCTCTCTCTTCTTTATGATCTCACGTGTCAACTGTTTATGATTCAAAATTTATTAAATTAAAAATTAAGATTAGTTAAAAAAAACAATTAATTAAGTGAATGATTTGGTTCCTTTAACTGTCCATTACAGATTGGAAACTACCGACGATATACCGATTTACAACGCATGTGTCGCTGGCGGTTGCAACTTGTCCCCTTCGGAATTATTATCGTTAGGAATGGCTGCCTGTGAATTAGTACCTTTGGAAAGTATGATATTGCCGCCTTCAAATTATTTCACAACTTCAAAGGTTTTATTTAATGTACTTGTAAGTATTCATAAATATGTATGTAATTGGCACATGTATTGCTCTAAAGGATTAATAAAAGTATTAGGAGTCATTGAAAATCAGTAGATATTGAGTCTTTATACAAGGTTGATAAAACCGTGAGGCATTAAATGAAACCACATATTTAGTCTATAATTTCCAGGCTACACAACAAAAATCAGATCAATCTGTGGAATATCTGTGGATATTAATCGGAGCAATAGTTTTGCCACAGGAATTTTTTAAAGTTTTGTCTCACATCGTACACGCTGTATCGTCAGCTGATCGCAATACCGGTCGGCTGCGGGGGACTGGGGTCATTCACTCCGTGCGAGGTTGCCGCTCGCTATCGCCGTCAGTACAAAGCATGTTAATTTTTTTTCGCCATTTAAATTCTTTAAAAAAAGTATTTTCGTATACTTGTCGTAAGCTTTTTTTTAATAGTCTCAGATTAACAGTAGGAACTTAAAGTATATGTGGATAATTTAACGCCTCTCGGTTTTATCAACCTTCTATACCAATGCTTTGGAAAATGTTGAGTGGCAGTTACAGTATCATTGTATACCGTTATCATTTTATCAATACTGTATCGGACTTACGTAGAACTAATCCATGATTTTTGAAAATTACTGAACATCTTATCTTTTCTTCTAAACATTAAATGTGTCTGCGAAAGATAAGCAAAAAATTATTAGATATTGTTTGCAATTTATTATATGAAATTATATAAAAATGCATTATCTAGGCTCAGAGATACTCACAGTCACAAGCTACATCAGCTTATTAGCTGGTGTTATTGATATACTACCTGTTACCCCCGGCTACGCTCACATGGTAGAAAAAAAAATATTCGTTCCTACTTAATTCGAGCCGACGCGCGACGCGACCCAACGGCATTCAAATCCTTCAACTATCTCCATTATAAATATCACATTGATCCGTTGATCCTATTCGATGTGAAAGAAGGACAAACAAACAAACACACTTTCGCGTTTTTAATATTAGTATATGGATTTGTCAACAATTTATTTACACGAATGTCATTTTAATAAAAATAACTGGGTCCAATACTTGTCTAATGCGAGTATATACTTTAATATATTTATGTGCCTTTTTTTCAGATCTTTTCTACGCGGCTAATTTTATATTTATTTCTCGATTTAATTGTTAAACTATTTTCAAAAAAACCCAGGTGAGTTTTAACACATAAGTACCCTACCTACTTACTGTACGTTATACATTTTCGTCATAATAACATAAACATAAAAACGTATAATAATAATATAATCAGGGTAAGAGTTTTTAGAGTGCATAAATTACGATATTATGTTGTCTACAGTCATCAACTTAATTCTTTTTCAGATTGGTAAAACTAATACGTCGAATCTACGTAGCGAACATCGCGCTAGAAAGTTTTGTAATGAAAGAATGGAGTTTTAAAACCGAAAACTTCATAAAACTTCGCTCAGTTCTAAAAAAGGCGGATGAAAAGGAGTTTAAATATGATATCGAAAACATTGATTGTACTGAATATGCTTATAGCTGTTTAGTCGGTGCTAAAATATTTTTACTCAAAGAAAAAATGGAAAATCTCCATAAAGCGAAGATAATAAAGAATAGGTTAACGAATATTCTAGATTATTATATTATGTTATCGTAGCGAATACACGGTGTAGTCATGTTAAATACTTTCATATTACACAACCTCGTGCTGTAAAAGTGAGTGTTGAGTAGGCTATTGGTTATACTATGCTATTGGCGAGCTTTTTTCCTGTCTCCCCTTCACAAGTGACATAAACGCTATCTAAAATAATACGTATTATTTATAATAGGTTGTTTATCGTATTTTTTATGAGGCAATGCTATGCTGCTTGTACTCATGCAACCGAATTGGGCCGGCAAGACCGTGGTGGTAACTCTCGCTTATTCGATACCGGCG
>LUGF01046113.1:302777-312796 GCA_001625245.1 Calycopis cecrops | reverse complement strand
ACTGTAATGAGTTGCCATCGGCTGGTGCGCTCGTGTTGACTTGAGATTGTGTTTCGGAATTCATTTTCTAAACAACATCAACCGCCCGCCTCGGGCAGATAATACCTGCGCGAAGTGATAGACACATCAGAGAAATGTTACAAATTTGACATACGTATATTGTACAAGTTTAAAATTAAGGAGTTTCGGTTTCGGACAGTTTTGTAAAAAAAATGAGAAAATCTTTTGGTTTAGAAAGAGCTTATTATTATTATCCTATTTAAAAATTAAACGTGTAATATTCGGTTTCGGTCAAAACTGATACCCAGACCGAGAATTCGGTTTCAGTTTCGGCTGAAAAACTAGTTTCGGTCGGACACTAATTGAAATACAATTCGGGTCAAAATAATATTTATTAATTAAATTATTTACTCACTGTAGCCATACTATGTAGTGTCGTACGACATAAAATACATCAACTAATAAAAATATATAATTAAACTAATTTGATTTTGGTCGCATACCTTTTACGATTTACAAAATATTTTTTTTTTTGAGATTTCTTCTATAAATTTCACAATTTTCAAGTTAAAAATATCTAATGAATTGTATCTAGTATTTGTTATATTTATTGCAAGTACAGAATAAAAATATTTTCTTGAAGTAACTGATTCTACATTTAGATACATGAACGAGTGCCAAGTAGACCTTGAGCATAATCTTGTGCAATTAAAAAATATATTACCTAGAGATCAAATACCGCAAATCGGATTTTGCAAAACCTCAATAGAATTGATGTGTAATTTCTGTTGAGGCTTCCCCACTGTTGAAGGCATAATATTACATATTACTAGGTATGAACCCACTAATTAATTAAATAGTAAATTAGCGTTTGAAAGCAGTTAAAAACAGTTTGAATTCTCTTCCATTCCACAAAGTCCCGTACTTACAAAAATGCCCGTAGGTACTGTCGCAAAATGCGTCGACTGATCGAATCAGTGCCGTAACTACAGGGAGGTCGGCAAAATTCCGCGGGCCCCCAGCCGGAAGGGGCCCCGGTCAGAGGAGAATCCCAACTCTCAACATTTATTACACATTTGGTAAAAAAAGGCTTCTTTATGTTGGGGGCCCTACTAACTTCGAGCCTCGATCGGTATAGTTACGCCACTGGATCCAAAGATCCACTGTAATTGACGGTCCATCAAAATGCCATGAATTTGCTGGTATTATATTTCCCCCCTTTTTTCCCCCTTTCATATAAAAATATGTAGATTATTAAAGATAATATACATGTTTTCAGATAATCGATGTGTACGACAACACGTATAACGGCAAACGCTGTCTGCTGGTGGTGATGGAGTGCATGGACGGGGGGGAGCTGTTCCAGAGGATCCAGGACAACAGAGAGGGCGCCTTCACGGAGAGACAGGCTGCTGAGGTGAGAACACTTGGTTTTATTCAGCGCCCGAACCAGGGGGGGGCGGTTATAGGGACTGCAGCTCTGGGCCTTGTAAAGCTAATGGGCCTCAAGATCATTTTTAGTGCCCATAAATGGGGGCCTCTTTTCGCAACTCCAACGTCTCCCCGGGCCCAGCCAGAGCTTAATCCGGCGCGGGTTTTATTTTTCAACATCATGTCTTTTTCAGTCCACTGCTGGACATAGCCTTCTTCAATGAACGCCAGGACCAACGATCTTCTGCTCCGCGGACCGGCCGGGTCGGTGATGGGTCGACCAACACTTGATTTTGTCCATAGGGGAACCGCCCTGATGATGAAAACCAGCATATGGAGTCTTTTGACTACCGACCTTCACCTATGTACTATATAGTATAAGGAGGCCAAACAGTCTCCTTGAATAATGGTGGCATGACAACTTGTTCTCCTGGATCAATGTTGCATTGTGCATTGTTCCCCTTTTAGAACGGCAGCCAAGGGCGTTGTTCTTGAATAACGTTGCTAAGCACGAGTTGTTCTCTTTGAATATCTTATAAGTTGTAACTAATGTAAGTGTTATGTGTATAATCAATATTGTAATGCTGAAAATAAACAATTTTATTCTTTATTCTTTATTCTTTATTCTTTGAATAACTATGCCAAGTGCGAGTTGTTATCTTAATAATAATAAATTATCCTAATTATAAAAATACCCTAATAAAAATATAATACCCAATGTTTTCCTTAAAAATTATTATTTGTTGGCTATACATGAGAAACTTTGATATCTCCTTACATAATAATGACACAAAAGATGCCTTTTTTTTTCAGATAATGCACTCGATATGCGTGGCCGTCCGCCATTTGCACGACTCTAACATCGCCCACCGCGACATCAAGCCGGAGAACCTACTGTACACCAGCGCGGCGCCCAACGCCACCCTCAAGCTGACGGACTTCGGCTTCGCCAAAGAGACCCTGACCCCGGCAGACACGCTGCAGACCCCGTGCTACACACCCTATTACGTCGCGCCTGAGGTAAGCATTTTTTGCAACTCGACTAGACTAGATAATGCAGAGTGTCCAAGAAATCCGGACACTTCTTTTTTAATGTAGTATGTGCTCTCTTTTTTCTTTTTTTTTAGTACATTAGTAGTATTCAAATACAAAAATGTAAAAAAAAATATATCTAATAATAAAAAAGATACAGCTAAAAAAAATGTTAATATAACAGCGCTTCCCCTTAACAGAGAAATAGACAAACAGCTGATTGCTTAGCGAAACAACTAGATCTCTACGCGTACGAGGGAGTTTTAAGGCAAAGTGATTCAACGTTGAATGACCTATTCTCTATTTTCCAGGTGCTCGGGCCGGACAAATACGACAAGTCGTGCGACGTGTGGTCGCTCGGTGTGGTGATGTACATCCTGCTGTGTGGGTTCCCCCCGTTCTACTCCAACCACGGCCTGGCCATATCACCTGGGATGAAGAAGGTATCCTACCTAAGTATATAATAATAACTACCCTGTTGATTTTATTCTAATCAGTCTCTATCCTTATCTATAAATCTTTACTAATATTATAATTGCGAAAGTGTGTTTGTTTGTTTGTCCTTCTTTCACATTAAATCGGATCATCGGATCGATGTGACATTTAGTATGGAGATAGTAGGACTGAAGAGTGCCATCGGCTCGAAATAGGTTATTTTTCTCTTTTATTTTCTAACACGCGAGCGAAGCCATGGGTAACGGCTAGTAAATAAGTAAACTTTTTTTTAATCCATACATTAAGTTGAATAGGTCCATCATACATACTTTTTCATCATACACTTTACAAAATAGGTCTCAAACTCGGCATTTGCTGGCATAGGCATGTACAGGGTTTTTAATCATAAGGTTTCGATGTATCCCTTTTTAATGTCAGCGGTACTGTTGTCGCATTGGACCACAAGTTATCATCTCTCGGTATCGGTTTCAATGGGCCACCAGAAACTAACGCACCGCACGAAATCCGTCAGCTGAGTAACTTGGCGGCAATATTTCCCAGCGGCATGCACTGCCGGCACTCAACTGTATGTTTGTCCACAGCGCATAAGACTGGGCCAGTACGACTTCCCGGAGCCCGAGTGGTCCAACGTGTCGACGGAGGCCAAGAACCTTATCCGGGGCATGCTGTCAGTGGACCCCGCCAAACGCCTCACCATACAACAGGTAATGTAATCTTATTAATATTATAAATTCGAAACTTTGTATGTTTGTTTGTTTGTTTGTTACTCCTTAACGCAAAATCTGCTGAACCGATTTTCAAAATTTGGCACACACATAGAGGGTAACTTAGATAATATAGATAACACAGGATAGTTTTTATCCCGAAAAACTGTTCCTATGGGATTCCATGGGATGATTTTCCACGATATCGAAGTTTACGCGGGTGAAACCGCGGGGCGCAGCTAGTTAAAAAATAAAAACATATAGGGGTTACGAATGTACCCGGTGATAGACCAAACCGGAATTTAATGTAGTACAATTTCAAAATACAAAAAAGAGGGACAAACAAACATTCGTTGTTTGAAAGCTACCGGCACAATTTTTTTAAAATAAAATAACCTATTTTAGACTTTTAGATTGGTATGTATTGTACCAAACAAATGTTGGTCGGATACCGTATAGTTACCAGTATTCCCGTTCATTGAATTGAATAAATAAATAAAATATTTTATAGGTTCAGATTCATCCAGATATCAGATTAATCGAATATAATAAACATTAGCCAGATACCTTATAATTACCAGATATTAAAGTACTAGTATCAGATATTTAATATAATAAATATTGGCCGGATACTGTATAGTTACCAGATACTAGATTACTATTACCAGATATTGTCCAGGTGCCTTATATTTACCAGATATTAAAGTACTAGTGCCAAATATCTAATATAGTAAATATTTTCCGGATACCGTACAATTACCCCATATCTAACACTAATTCGTCGATGTGTCAGGTGGTGTCGAGCCCGTGGGTGCGGCAGTACTCGGCGGTGCCGCAGACGCCGCTGTACACGCACACGCTACTGCGCGACGCGGGCGATGCGTGGGCGGACGTACAGGACGAGATGACGCGCTCGCTCGCCACCATGCGCGTCGACTACGACCAGGTGAGTGCGCGCCCGCTAAAGGTAAGTACCCGCCCACTTACATGATAAGTGTGGCAGAACATCCTACTAATAATATAAATGTGAGTTTGTTTGTTACGCTCTCACGCCAAAACTACTCGACCGATCATCATGAAACTTTGTACACATATTCCTAGAGGTATTAGAAATGACTTAAGATACTTCTTTTAGAAAAAAGAATTTTTTAGAAGGTTTAAAAAATATTGTGGCAGATATGGGAATTTTATTGCCGTGTTTGAATGTACTGTTCATTGATATTAATTGAAGGGCTTCAACGAAGAGAAGTCGCGGGTAAAAGCTAGTGACTTATAGTGATGTAACCATTTTTTTCGTGTGGATTCCCCCACGGGTACTATCTCAGCAAGGGCTATGACAGAGATGGTTACGTCGGACTTGAACCGACTGAAACCACACGCTGCTCGCTGAGGTGTCCAGGTATTCCCTAAGGAAGGATAATCTCCAGAGACCGCATATAGTGATGTAGCCTAAAGAAAGGAAGCGGTCCAACATTATATGTGGTATATATCAGTTTTCTTTGTTGAAATAGATGAAGTCATTTTAATTTCAGCGGTAAAATTATTTAATTAATAATTAATTAAAATTTAATTTATCCTTTATCCAAACAACCAATGGAATATATACTTAGACGTTTTAACAATAATATAAACAGATGAAAAGCAGGCACACATCCAGGATAAGTATATTTAACATTTTCAGTAAATAATATGTACAATTTCTAACTTTCAGGTCCAGATTAAAGCCCTAGAACAAAGTAACAACTCGCTACTGAATAAACGGAGGAATAAAGTCGGCGCCTGAGAGTAAATCAATTGTACTTATTAGTGATATGGACACGCTACTAGACTGAATCACAATAACAATATTCTGACTAATCAACAACATGCATCCCGTGATTACAATAGTGATGATGATTACAGTGATCGAACAGTGGAATGACAGACGTAATCATAGTTGTAAGTCGGCCGATATTTAGATAGTTCATGATTAAAACCGCGTATTCATTAAGCAACATTTGTTTTTAAATAAGTTTCGTTATGAGAGCTTGTTCAGATTGCGCGTAAAACGCTTCATCTGAACAGGATGTAAACACTGTTTCTTTAACTTTTTCTACTCTTCACTCCAAGTGGGGCACAGCAACGTCTCTACACAATTTTTAATCTCTTTTGTTTATGAACTGTTTATAAACTTTACACAAATTCTCAAAAAAAAACTGTCAGTGTTTATTAATAAATGTCGACTAGTGTATACGCGGCTTTTTATATTTACTTGATTATAATAATCACAATTAATAGATTTAACTGTTGGTTTATATTTGCTTATATCACTCGCATGTCAACCAGTTTATGACGGATTTGATTTTAAATCGAATTACTAATTGAGTTATACTTCTTATAATTAGCAAAGGTTAAATTTGCTGTCTGTTATCAATATTTTTTGTTCATCTTTTGTGTTAATAAATATTTGTCCATATGAATTATAAAATATGCAGTTATGTATGACTATTTAAATTTAACAAAATTATATGAATTAGGAAAAGAAAAACTATAAAATTATAAAATTTGGCCCATTGGCTAAGCTCAAAAAGTATTATTCATAATATTAGGTATTAACGATTAAATTATTCGATTATTGTTTCATAATCGAATAATTAAAAAAAAATAGCGCATGTTTTGGTGGCGATTGTTGCGTCCAAAATTTAGATAGAAAAAGAGTGTGCGCATTTAAAACGCATTTCGTATTAAAAGATACGTAGTAGTTTTTATTCAACTTGTGTTTGATTAAAAAAAATATATTTTTCATTAATACTTATATTTTTATGTTCATATACTATAAGATATACTATATCTTAAGCTACATTTATTGCCATAAGGCGTAGTGCTGACACACAAACAATAAGAGGCAATAGTCTTTTATATAAATCACATCCTTTTATCTAATACAATTTAAAAAAAATATGGTTCTTGTGCAACCCAAAAAAAAGTGGTTGTAAGAGTCAGGATAAGTACGGCATATTTTTTTTTTATTTTTGTTATTTTTTTTTGTTTCGTAACCTTCTGTTTCGTGTACGCCGCTTCATACTATCTTGGTGATACTTGGTGGTACCAGATATACAGACAAGTTTCTTAAATTCTTATTTAACTATAACGTACACAACATTATAATAAATGAAAAGTATAAGGAGTGGGAAAAATAATACCTACGTTTAAAAGGAATTTAAATATCGAAAAAATATTTTTGTTGACAAACACAAAAAATTAAAAGTTTAAGGCCTTCCGGAGTTTGCTACAAGAAATATTAATAGTAATTGGGTAAAATAAATTTAAAAATATAAACGTGGTATCTTCAAACTATTCAAATATTTTTTTTAAGGTTTAATGATATGTCAGTTGAAAAAAAAACTTAAAATCTTAATAAGATATTTTGAAAATTTTTTGAAATGTGAAATTTTTGTTCACCCTATTTAATTTCAACTTGTTAGTGGTACCGTATACACCGTACCGTACCGTAATACCACATATACATAATAGTGAAAAATATCCTTTACAGTGTATAACAAAAACGTTGTTGTTCTGACCGAAGACATGATCAGATTCAATTTTTAAATTGCATCTCATTTGATACAAAGTAATCAATAAAAAATATTAAATAATAATCCATAAATTAAAATGTTCATTACCACTGCAATTGAGATGGCTCCGCGATGCACCTACACTAGGGGTCATGAACTTGGCACGTGGCAATCAGCTTTATTGTAATTTGTGTTCGTACACAAATGAGTAAAAAATAAAATGAAAGTTATATCGATATTAACCAATTAATAATTAAATCATTGTCAATAATTAGCCAATAATTTAATTGCTTCGAACTTTTTACTTGCAAATCATTCCAGTAATGGTATATAATATATACCTAGATGTACATATTATGTTTGAAAGAAACAACATTGTTTTTGTTACACTAAATCACTTTGCTTACAAGGTCTTGGCTTATTTATATATTATTATTTTATGTTTATAATAAAAATTCTGAACCTAAAGATATATTTATTTCCTTTGTTGATACGACAAATATGTGGCTTTCTTTCGCCTTTATTTTTTTCCTGTATAGAATTTCCTCACACATTTTTAATTTATTTTTGTCGTCCGTATAGGTAGCACAGTGAGTTTAGAGTAAGGCGACAGTGTTAAATATTTTTGCTGTATGAGACACGTAAATTGCTAATATAAAAGGCCGAGGTGCTTCCCACGTCGCGCCTCACTTCTACTGCTATATTAAAACGGACAGCGCTCTTAACTAGTCGCGCTATCTATACAGTTGCGGCTCCGTCCAACTGCACAACGCTTAACATTAAGTGAAATATAAATCAATTATTTACCATATAGTTAATTAGTAACAGTGTACATGAATTGTGTATTTACAGTATAGCACAAGTGTGGAGAGTAGAGACAGGGGGCCCAACTTATATCCTTCCATATAAACAAACATAGGCACATATTATAAAACAATAATACCTGACATAAAAAAAATAACACAATCAAATAATATCAATTCATAATCCGTCCTGAATGACTGGATTAATGAGTCTATTATAACTCTCGCCCCCTGACATAAGCCAGTAGTTTGGAGTTGACAAATATATTCTATACTTGGTGAGATGACCAGGTCAGGTAGTCAGTCAGAAATGACAAATTTGCGTAGTTTCGTGCTCAAAGCTATCAAGTAACACTTAAAATAAATTCTAATGTCAAGTCAAAGATGACAGTGCGCAAATTTGACATTACACCTCTTGCGTAGGTGACGCCATATGTACATTATTTTAGTAAAATTTGCCATTACTTGAGTCCAGCCATATTAAAACATACGCCTGGGATATTAGTTTTCAATACGTCAATTATATGGAGTTTCCTACTTTATAAACTTAGTGCTTTATACAGTGTGTACCTCTTATACATTTGTTGCGTTAACCAGCGCCGGGGCCTTTTTGTGGGTACAAAACTGACCATAAGGTTCTAAGCCTTAGAGGGCCCTGGGCTAGCCCCTAGCCTTTACCGGGATCCGGTGCTGGCATTAACATATAACTTCGCTAGTGGTTGTGAATATGTGAGAGGTAAAGTATTATGTACAAATTAAGTGGTGTTAAGGAGAAGCGATATTTTTAGATGCTTTTAACTGGAGTGGCTTGGCTGATGGCTTCCACCATCCGTGGTGACGTGTTAGGGATAGAGAAATTGTTGCACTTTGATTTTCTATGTAATTGCTTTAATTAATGTTTATGTTAAAACTTGTTTTTGGGAATGTTAAATTAAGACAGATCGTACCTCGGTTTATTTCGTTATTTTAAACCTGTAAACTAAAGTTTGTTAAACGAAAAAATATTTATAAATGTACCTTCTATTCAGTTAGGCCCAGTCAAACCTGACTGGGCCCTACTAGGGGAAAGTCCTCTTAAAACTCACGGGAAGACAACCTTGTAGCCCTATATGACCTTTCTCGCTACCTGGTCACCTGCAACGGACCAGATACTTTTACAACGCTAACGTTGTCCCTCGGATGCCCTCACAGGTTGTATTTCCCTTGCGGGAAATTCGAGGGATGACAGAAACATTGAGAATAATAAAATATTGAAATAAACTGCGGTATAATAAATTGATTGTGTTTTTATTAGTTTAAGATAGTTTAGTAACAAAAAATATCCTCAACACTATGAATATTCTATACATAGCCGTCTTTATGAACGATGTACACATAAGATTAGTCTCATTCAAATTTTTAATTTTCATAATATTGAAATTTCATACTTGTAAATATGTATGTTTTTGAGATAAATATGTTTGTACTAGCTTGAATATGTCTTTTTCTGAATGTTAAGATGTTCTTATATAGTACATATACAACCGCCAATAGAACTTGAGTGTGACAAGTGTCTCGATTAATATATATATATATATTATTTTCAATAGTAAGCCATGAAGTTCTGTAACAACATAAGGTGATGGGGGCAAAGTGCGCCATATTTTTTTCATAGTTGACTTTGGTGCAATATTACTTGTGTTTAAGTTCAAGAGGGACACTAAGTCATGGTACCATAAGGATCTGTGATGTTTTGCAATAACAACTTATGTCGTGTTATAAGAATCTGACAGCAAATTAATGAATTTTAGCATAAAATTTGAAAACAGTCTGACCAGGCGCACTTTGCCGACAAATCGGGGAAGTGCGCCTTATATTAATAAAACGCTATAATAAAGCATCAGAGTAAAAACAGCCCTATATTATTGACGACGCCGTATGGCTGTCGTCACACGAAGGGCTGAGAAAGGAAGGTGGGAATATGGGATAAGCTGACTCACCTGAAGTCCAAGTAAAGTGCCGCGTCTCTCGAACACACCACACTTATAATTAAATAGTTT
>LUGF01046113.1:291653-302557 GCA_001625245.1 Calycopis cecrops | reverse complement strand
TATTTTTCGTAGCCACATTCTAGAAGAATCTATGTATTTAAAACCAAATTTCGGCTAAATGCGCCATACAATCTCAAGTCAGAGGGTATGAACCTTTTTTCTAAATATCGATAATCTAGTGTCAACTGTCAAGTATATTTTTTCTTTTATTTACGATGGGAGTACTATGGTATGGAACTACTCATGTGGTATCAGTATTATAAAGGGACTGAAATAAGCAGTTATTCATTGAAAATAGTTATTTAGTGTAATATTTATTATAAATTCTTAACAAAACTAGGTAACAAAAAGAAAATCAATGAGAAACATCTTCTGAAATATATTAGGAGTACCATCGTTGAAAGGTGTTTTTAGATCATTCTGTTTGACATATCCCTTAACAATATCTAGAAATTCTGTACGAGTCAGGCCGAAGCCATTTTTCTCCATTATATGCAAACATTTTGCCATAGTTTGTTCTGTCTCATATTTAAATACTGGTGGTCTGCCTAGACTTAATGACTTTTGGCCCCTTCGACCTGTGACATGGTCCATAATAGTTTTTCTTGGGATACCAAAGCTTGATGCGGCTGCATACCCAGACATTCTACCTGATCGAACAGCTTCGACTGCTTCATTTAAAGTATCTCTGGACCATGAAGGATCTTCAGTTGTTCTTTCATAACGCCCCATCTTAAACAAAAATCATAAACAATAAAATAATAATGATTCAATAATTGTGACTTTTACTAGTCTATTGTGTTTAGGTGTGGTGTGCATGTATATAGGTTAGCCTCATAAGTCATAACACAATTACATACTAATATTTTGGTAGTTAAGGTTTCTATGAAACTCGGATGACAAGATTTGAAGTAATTCCAATAATAGCACATACTTCTTATGGGATCAAGAATTTAAAAATTACAGTGAAGTCGAATTAGTCACGTACAAAAAATAAATAACTACTTAGTAAGATACAATTTAAAACAAGCTTATTTAAGAGCTTTAAAAAAGAATATAAACTTTATATTAAATTAAAACCACCAATGCCTACAAAATTTAAATGAAAAAAAATTGTCGCGATATTAAACTTTTGTAAATATATTTCATTAATAAACGTATAATATGTAAATTACATGTGAATGCAGTTTAAGATGACTGCTTTGCAATTCATTTTCCAGATTTCACCCGACCATACAAACAAGTAAACATACATTGCAAGTTAAATAAAAGCTTGTAAAATAGACACATTTAAAAAGTTTGTAAACCTCTGGATTGCGGCGAAGTGCGCCATATAAAAAGTCAGCATGGCACGCTTCCCCGACTATATAAGTTTGAGGTTAGGATATTTAACTTGCAATAAATATATACATTTTACTAGATATGAGTGAAATAAAGTCAGAATCTTAAAGCAAAATATTTAAATTGTGCACTTACCTCACTCGTATATCCGTAACAACTCGATTTCTTGAGATTTACGACGATTCTCACCCCATAGTCATCTCTCCTCAACACTTTGAATATCAATAAAAATAAAATGGCGTGTGTCTCAAACTTACATAACTAGAGCCATCTATGAGTGTCACCAAGAACTATGATTTAGTTTTTAGCATCGATATAAGGTGTCACTACTAGTATCAAATCGATAGTTTTCGAGATATTTGTGGTAGGTGCACTTGCCCGCTAGGCGCACTTTGCCACCTTCACCTTATACATTTTATTCTGTTTTTCATCTTTAAAATGTTTTCTTTTTTAGTTTTTAGACATTGTAAAATAATTATTGCATATTTACATATGTAAAAAACAAATATCACATTTATATTTAACAAAAATGTATTATAGTGTCTATAGAAAAATATATTAAAAATAATAGACACAGATCGTTCGTTTCACATCGATCGTTGTTCGCTAACGAAGTGTATCCGACCTCAAGGTCAGTGACGCCGACCAATAGCGACTCGCGAGTCACGTCACGTGGTGACCAAGTAATTGTATCTATTTATTTTTATTCCATGAATCGACAATACATTAGATTTATGAAATAAAAGAAATAAGAAAAATAATTTTGTCCCGTACGAAAATAAATACCGTGTGGGTAACATAATCGAACGTTGCCGCCGCACGCTGCGCGCGGCTAGATACGAAACACAATCGGCTGTTGAGGTCAACATTCTCTTCGGGTGCTAATGCGCTTAGGTATATTTACGGCCCGTTTCAAATCGATGTGTATGTGACAAAATATTACAAATAAGACGATAAAATTAAAACACAACCTTGAAATGATGTTTATTTCCTTATTTTTAAATATGGCCAGTGACCAAAAACTAATCCTGTATATAGAATTTTTCAATACAAGGAAGAGCCATTGGAGAAATCGAATGTATATACAACTATATCGTAATAACAATAAAAAAAAATTGATTATATTTATAAAGCTTATATTAAGAGTTGATTTTATAAAAAACAATATTTTCTTCAATTGTTGTCATGACTTTCCATATACAAGTTATACACTCGATATACTAAATTATAATGATTTTCAGTTGTGTCACAAATATTATTAAGTATCTAATAGTAGCTACACGAAGGTTTAAGAAGTAAATAATTAAAATTAAAAAAAAAATAGTGTTCAAGTTAATATAGATGTTTAAATGAATTATATAAGTGTGGTGCTTGGCAGATGTGCATTTATCCGCATGATGCAAATGACGTTCTATTTGTCCATGAAAATTGCGTAAAATCGATAAAGACCCATTTCTATACTTAAAAAAATGCTTAAATCTGTGTTTTATAAACAAAATAGAAAATAACTTTTACTAGTTCTATTACTTAAATATGCATTTGTTTAGATATAATATTAATATATAATTAATATTGTGACAAAATATACTACACCGGTGCAATGAATCTTCCGTCTGTATATTTTTTTTCATTTGTCAAATTCCATGTTAACAAATAAATAATAGATGGACATTATTTTTTTTCCGATGAGTATATATATTCAAGAAGGATAAAAGGCTACTTATAATAAATTTGTAACTAAAATTTTTAATTCATCGTAAATACATCACATAACACACAAGATTTTGTTAAAATAACCTTTATTACTTAAAACAACAACAGTATCAAAATGCTACTTAAATTGCTGCTAAAAGACGAGGTTAAAAGATGACCTATTCCCTTGTATTACACCCGCTAATTTGATATGGCTGATGTACTTATGTATTGTGTGAGGGGCATTCTTTAATTACGTAAGGATCCTGATTGCCAAAGGGGAGAAGGAGGGACAAACCCACACCTACGTAATATTTTCTAGGTCGATATATGCAGTTTTACATTAGATGCCCATTATTTTCATTGTGCATTTCGATTTCCTGACCCTTTTAATTTTTATGACTTTGAAAAGAGAGATAGAGAGATATAGAAAACTAACGTATCCTTACGTGGGGTACGGTGTCATAAATTGCCAGAACGATATTTACGTAATTAATGAATAACCCGTAATTATATTGACATCACTGTAATGCCAAACCCTAGTGTAAGGACTTTTGAGTGATATAAATTAAAACAATAAGAACCTAACATGTTGATTTTATTTTAAAAGTTTCCCAGTCTTACCCAGACTTACACAGTAGCTAGCAGGTAATATTGGCGAAGGAACAATCTGCGGAAGCTGGGCCGATGGATTTATGGGCGTACCGAGGGGGGAGGGGGACAGGCCGGGGCAGCATCCCCCCTGGATTCTTTTAACCTCCTACTTACTGTCAGTAAGTACTACTTAAACCCCCCCCCTCCTGGCTCAGAGGCTGTGTACGCCCGTGGATGGATTGGTATAAAAAAATTGGCGCAGTCGTATTCACAACTTGATAAAAAAAACTACGTATTAAATTCACAACATTTTATGTCATATGAAACAGGCACACATTAATCTGTAGCGATGTCTACAAACATTACACAATTTTATTCAAAATTCAACAATTTCTTCACAGTGTTTGAAGATACAATATACCATGTTATGAAAGCATAGATAAGTATTTTAATGAGCGAAAAACTGTAGTTTAACCTGAAAAGAGTAATTAGTGATTATATTATAGGTATATATTAATTGTATGTTAGTTTGGTACATAATATATAAATAAATTATAAACTATAACTAAATACATTGCCTAGGTTCTTCACTTCCCTTCCCTCCCCCTTCTCCCCAGTGGGATGGTAGCGCCACACTGCATGCATGCTGCCTAGTTGGGCCGGCAAACTGGCGTAAAGTGACAGCTTTGCTGTCGCGTTTGCTGTTTCGTGCGGTGTAAGCCGGGAGGTAGGTGGGAGGAGGAAGGGAGGCAACGCATCTGCTTATATCTGCTCTATGCGGATGTCTATGGGCGTCGGTAGTCAAGAAAATGGCTCCGAATGCTCGTTTGCCCCCCTTACCGCACGAAACTAGCGCAGCTGTCACTTTACACCGGTCTCGTGTAAGCAAGAGGTACCTCGGTCGTGCCGGCCCAATTCGGCTACATGCACGCCGCGTGGCACTCCCTCTTCCTAAGATGCTATAGCACTTACCCATTATTTATCCTCCTCGCTTTAGGGAGGAACTCCATTTTCTCCTTAAGCAAGAAAGTTTTACCGCCAACCACCGCGTGATAAAAATAATGTGATACATCAATGTTTTCCACTTTGAATTTGAATTCTTTTACGTCTCCCTCTTTTAGGGCTGAGCAGAGTTTGATGAAGTTGTCGTTTTTGAAGGTCCATTCGTTCAATAAAAATGTTTCTACGGCAATATTCGCGACACACACCCGGCGTATTAACTTCACTAATCTGTAAGGTTTATTTAATTTCCATCCCATATAGTTAAAAAATATAATATTTACATGAAGTTTTTAATTTATTACTTTACGAGAGGCATCAGAAAAAAACGCAGTGACAGGATAACCGACTACAGACAAAAGTAAAAACTTGAAAAAATGCCTAAAGCAGTCTCGCTTCAAAAATATTTCAATTTCAAAAAATAGAAATACGATTTTAGGGCATATGGAAATCAAAATGAAATAATGAGTTCTTTCTCATAATTAAACAATTAATATGACCATTGACGGCAACTTTAAAAAGTGTGCTTATAAATTGATTTAACTACAGAAGTACAGAATAATTTAATTGAAAAGGCCATATTTGCAGAACACATATGCGGCAGTGTTTTGAAAACTTATAAGTAGCTGAGTGTGGTATATAAAGACGGAAGTGTATTTTTATATTAGATTAAGCAAAATATTACCTGGGCTTTTTTGATGATAGTATAAGTACTAAATCAAGAAGTATGAATAAAATCAGTCGGGTGAAAAAGACCTGAAAATAAATAGATGAATTAAAATATGAAACCTAAGTATATACAGGATTATTTTTTATAGGTAATGTTAGCTTACGAACCCAAGATTGTTCCTACCAAGGTTGTTACACAAGGGGGAGGGGGGGAGGAGGGGGAATGAGGTGGTTTTAAAAATAACCCTATATAAAAAGGCAATCTTGAATAGGGCGAGTCAGTATTGGAGGTGACCTCTACCACAGCCTCTTTTAGAATACGCAAATATCGCAGATGATAATTTACAACAGCACATTATGTAAGCTCTTTTTTCATTTGCTTTCATTTCACAACTTTCCATAAAACCTCAAGAAGAAAGAGGCTTATTGTGTTAAAAACGGTCCTTCAACATATCTCGATTATATTAGGTCTATACATAGATTCCAAGATTACATACGAGTCACCTTCTAGAAATCTAGACGATTACCATGCGAGTGCGTGCAAGGAGTCTGTCTTAGGTCATTTGACAATTGAAAGCGGAGGCAGTACATCGAAGGCGACTTGCGGAGAAAAAACTTCCTTCCTTCCACAACAATAATGTGGACTCTGCCTTCTCGTTTGTCCCAATACCAAAAAAGATGGACAGTCCTACAGATACCTACGTGCGCATAGAACATGAACTGTGAAGTGGTGAAGCTACAGCTCTGAGGTAATATGGCACATTCGAAAGGCACCAGCCTGTACGCAGACATTCCATGCACCAACAACTCGGCGGGCGAGAAGTTGAAGCGACCACTGGCACAGGCGTTGTATATCGGTACACCGTCGCTGGACTCCAACCTGTGTTCATTAAGAATACGGTATAATAATAATGTAATGTCCTCCCAGCCGATTTCGGCTACGGCGGCCGTCTCTATAGAGACGAGCCAGATGCGCAGGACATATTATAGTACACAAGTGTGCGCGCAGACACAAGTGCACTCTCTATTCCCTCATTCTCATATTCCGATGGGACGGCAACCCGACACGACCGGTGAGAAATCAGACGCAGGACCGACGGCTTAACGTGCTCTCCGAGGCACGGGGGTGTAACACCGCCAACTTCCTGACTCCGGACTGTTATTAGAAATTGAAAAATCCCAATAACAATTTTTGGTCCGACCCGGGATTCGAACCCAGGACCTCACGTCTGTGGTTGAACATGCTTACCACTAGACCACGAGGCAGTAAGAATACGGTAAGATTGCTGTATTACAGATGAATTTGGCCGGTACGACCGGGGATCTAGCTCCCATGGTAAATCCCCGTGTACGCTATCGCGTCCCGTGTGGTTTGTTAGTTAGTTTTTTGGAGAGAAAGATAGGTAGTACCATCAGCATACCAGCAATTTGAGTGTCTGTGGGCACTGGTAGTCACCACAAGTTTCCAACTGCTCATTTGCCCTCTTAAAGCATAGTTTTCAATCTATCTCTTTGTCGCCAGACGTAGAACCAAATTTGTTGCCTATGAGGTTCCTTGGAAGCTATTGTGGAATATTTATCAGCTATCTTGACATAGCTGTATTTTAAACATATCCCACTATGATTACGTATGTATTTAGGTACCTGGTGTAGCGGGGATGCGAAATTGCGATAAATTATTTGCGAAATATGTATATATAGGTATTTTGAGTGGAATGATGAATGCGCCTGTACGATAAAGTAAGACAGTATCCAAAGCGTGACTCACCAGATGATGGGCAGCCCACAGGTCCGATAGCTGTGCACTTCTCTGCTTTCTCTTCTCCGGTCTCTTCTGTAGGTACCTACTATCTATGGAGTCGCAGCGTAGCTTGTGATAGTCGCACAATGGACCGCCGTTCCACTCTCACTATAGTTCACACTGATACTAATACGATGGTTGAATAATAGAAAAAGCGGTATATATATTATTTAAATCTATTACATAAAGCGTGTTAAAGCGATCAGCGCCATGCGGGGAGCGAGCGGGAAGAAGAACGTATAACGAACGAAAGGACGAATTGCGAATGGCGAATGACGCGATGCTGATCCTTATTCGTAAATTGAGTACATCAGCGCCATCTCTGTACAACTACCAATAAACTGGCTAAGCACAGATCAGATAACTAACTTACTTCATCATTAGCGCAAACAGTACCTATGCACAATGTGGACTTCTTAATATTCTCAAGTATTGAAAAATGAATGGTATGTCATGATAAGTCCAATGTATGTAAATGTAATAAAGTCATATGAGTGGTTACAATATATTTAAGGCATTTGAGTTTTATCATTTTTCAATTTAATGCTTGGTTACTAAATATAGCTGTGGCGAAACTATAGAGGAGCAAGTCGGCAAAATATCACGGGGCCTGGTCCGTGGGGGCCCCCAGTCGCAGAACAGTATCCACAGTTGGAACATTCATTAGAAGAGAGAATTCATCGCACGGGGGCCCCATGCGATGAATTTACCACGAGCCTCGAACGAAATAGTTACTCCACTGAAGTACTTATAGCCGTGTATTATAGTTTTTCTATTATATTTTATTCTATTCTAAATACTAAATACAATAGCTTACTTCTTAGTCCCTCTAGCCCAGGCAGAGCAAATTAAGGATCTGACGACCAGATCTACCGGTATGTAGTCAGACTTTGAGTTCGCATCGCCATAAGTTACTCCGGTTAAGCCTAAAATTTATAAGTTATGGTTTTTGTGCTTAGTTCTAGGAGAACCGCGTACATATACAAAGTTGATAAAAGCGAGTGGCGTTAAATGAAACCACATATACAGTGTATAATATCCAGGCTACACAACAAAAATCAGATCAATCGGAGCAATACGTTAGCCACAGGAATTTTTTAAAGTTTTCCTCACTTAGTACAGACACAGTAGTATCATCAGCTGTTCGCGGGTACGGGTGGCAGGGGTTATTCGTCCCGTGCGAGGTTACTGCTGTCTGTAGCCGCCCGGTACAAAGTATGACTACATTTTTTCGCTATTTAACTCGTTCGAAAAAAATATTTTCGTAAAACTTTTCTTTAATAGTTTCGGATTAACTGTAGGCACTTATAGTATATTATGTGGTTTAATTTAACGCCTCTCGCTTTTATCAACCTTGTATAGTCATATTATTTATTTTTTACATATTATTGTGATAACCAGTTACCAATTCCTACTGCCGTTATGAGTCCTGCGGGTCCGTTGAAGTTGTCCAACCAGCCTCGGATGGGTTCATTATAACTGCTGGCAACTAGAAAATAATACCGGTTACAAACACAGCTTTTTTTAACCTTTATTTGCAGGAGGTAATGCCATACTAGGCCATAGCAAGGAGTAGTGCCACGCTGCATGCATGTATGTAGCGGAATTGTGCCGGCTCGACCGGAGAGGTACCTCCCGCTCACTTAATACCTCTGCACAATGAACGCTACGATATCGAATTTTGTGAAGTTTGTGAAATTCCAAGCGGCTTAGGCTTAGGCTATATTAATGAGGAAAGGAGGGCGTGATGCATAACAGTTATGCGGATGTCTACTCATTGATCGTCAAAATACTCCAACTGTTGTTTTGATTAATTATTAGCAAAGTCAAAATATGCTCAATTGTGTAGGTAAATGCATATTTTAGTTACTTTTGGTAATTGACTTATAGAAGTATGATTTTTCTGTACTACGAGAGATTGCAGCAGAATCCTGCATTCGACATTATTACTTGTTTTATTGCTTGCTTTTCCTCCCCTTTTCCACGCATTCTTCTTAAGGTCTTTGTATAAAAGGTCTCGACAGATGGTTAGAGGTAGAGAAAAGAAAAAATATTATTAAGTTTCTTCTTTTCCTTTCTCCTCTTACGAGGAGAAAGATGAAGAAGAAACTTGCTGCTAGTTCTCTCACCTACAGAAGGCCTCACTATTACGATGGGCAGGTTCCCCTTCTCCTCGCACACCATGTGCTCTGCCAAGTGTTTGGTCAGCACGTACGTGTTGGCCATGCCGTTCAGTAATCTGGAAATATATTCGCCTAATTATTTTATACCTGCATGAACTTATCTACTTGGCCATGCCAGAGTGGTCGGATAATCTATACAAACGTTAGACTGGAGACTGCATATGTAGCCGACTTCGAGGTCACTTTAAATGGAGCTAGTTCAGCCAATGTTCGAAGCATGAGCAGTCGTCCTAGCGACGAAGAAGGGCATGGTCAATGGAATGATGTTTATTTAAAAATAACAGAACATTACAGCTGGCATACGTCGGGACCAATGCTGACAGGACAACATCACGGTTATCGCCCAATCCGTGGGAGACGTGTCAAATGGCGCGATAATATATTTGCGCGCCCAGTCCGCTCCTTTAATCTAGACGTTAGACCGCCATTCTTTCGTGGCGAGAAAAAAGAGATGGAAGAGGAATATGTCCACCACCACGTAGAAGAAGACCCGGGATCAAAACTTCAAATGCATAATTCGTTATCAAGTCCGAGGGTCGACTGTTAACTTCCTTAAGAGCTTGCGATCGATACTTTCAGATGAGGAAATTGAGGGTGGAGTGTAGTGACGTCAAAGGGTTGTGAAAGGACGTTAGGTCCAGGTTCTCTAGCTGGGTACCGGCCAGTCGCTGGAAAATTATATCGCTTATAGATCCTGTACGGCCCATCATAGCCGCCCCTGGCTCTCACAGACGTTTTATTCGGTGATGGGAAACTTTTTCCTGAGTCGAACACAGGAGCACCCAGGGTCGATTGGATGGTGCATAAAAACATATTACCTTTGGCAAAAAATTCCACTAACAGATGAACATTATGTTTGACTGTTTTCACTGAAATGATTTTGACAACAATCTCTAGTATCGTTAAATTTTGTTGAAAAACAATTAGACCACACCAAAATGTGTATAAAGCTACTGAATAGTATAAGTTGCTGCTACCACAGCACCCTGTAGCATCAGTGCCGTTACCCGCATAAGTAACACTCACTTGGGCGTTAAAACCTGTATTGTATGGTCATCCATCTCACATATCTCCAACAGCTCCCTCCAGCTCATGACGGGGGCGTACAGCCTCTCCTCCAGTGGCGCCCGAAGTTTGTTCGAAAATGCCGTGGATACGTGCACGAAGCACTGAAATAAACTGTCAAATTTTAGTAGCATCGGGGCTAAAGAAGTCGGTCGGAGCTATTTGGGTACAATCAGCATAAATTATCATATTCTGCATGCAGAGACGTTGATCTCATTAATAAATGGTAATTGGATAAAGGAGGATGGGCGTTTTGGTACCAGGTCCCAATAGGGATGTGTGATACGTCATTGGATAGGTCTTTTCATATAGAACATAAGGTAATATGGCATTAACCTCGAATTCGTTGTCGGTTTTGCGTTATATCGGTTTGAATAAGTATGAATTAAAATAATTATTTATCGTGTATTACTGTGAAAATAAAAAAAACTTGTGGTTAGATTGGCACTCGGAGCCGGCCGACATCTGAGCGCGACTTGAGTGAACCGTAAATACTGAATTTGGCGTGAATACTGGACTACTGAACTGCTCATCTATTGGATTGTTAATATGGCTGATTTCCCGAACTGTGTGATGTGTCGGAGGGGACTTCATTTGGGACGATATCAGCGACACATGTT
>LUGF01046113.1:279630-289934 GCA_001625245.1 Calycopis cecrops | reverse complement strand
GGACATTGCTGTAATTACAAAATATGAAATTTAATAGATTATTATTTCTCCTCTACTCCCTTCTCATGTTAATCGATTCATTTCTACCGTGGTACAAATTATGGTTACATTACTTATATGTTATTTTTTATCTGATAGATACTTTTTAGTAACCCCCTTGACGGATCTCCAACTTGTCGTGGTGAGAGGGCGTAGTGGCCACGAGCCAGAGCGCGAGGTTGTCCAAGCCACGGTGGCTTGGACAACCTCTCGCTCTGGATGCGTCCATGGAGGAGGGCTCTCGGGAGAAGAGACGTATCGGTGAAGTCACATTTGTTTCTTAAAATTCCATTTGTGTATAAGATTTATTGTAAATTGTATGCCCTTGTTTTTATGATTTTCACAATGTTACCTAAGTCGGGTTCACTGACATCACCAGGTATGACGAATACCTTCGACTCGAATAGACCCGGCTTCTCACTTCGTAGTCGATCAAAACACTGAAATAATATACAAAATTATAAATTGCAGTTTTATATTTCTATTGAATCTCATTTATTTAACATCGCCACTTACTGCAAGTTTGTAGATCTCGTCTTTTCGGTCCGCTGACGCGACGCCTTTCTTGGGCCTCAACAAAATGTAAATGCGATCCAACTCGGAGCAAGAATAAAGAAGTTTCTCGATTAGTACTTTTCCCAGAAATCCTTAAAAAGTAAAAGTAACTGGTAGGTGTTTCTAGTATTTATAAGATTTTCATACAATTCTTTAGCAAGAATTAGAAAATATGAATAACCTAAGATAAAATTGAAACACATACTGCTTAAGATATTATAATATTTCGTTTGTCGAATCTAACATCTCATAAGTCGAACAGACTGAAGCAGCGAACATACATACAAACAATCAACCACACATAATCCTACTTAAGATTATAAATGCGAAAGTTTATGTTTGTTTATTACTCCTTCACGCAAAAACTGCAGAACCGATTTTCATGAAATTTGGGAAACACATAGAGAGTAACTTGGATTACACACACAGAATAGTTTGTATCCCGAAAAAATGTTCCTATAGGATGCCATGGGATGATTTTCTATTTTCCACGGGATCGAAATTTACGCAGGAGAAACCGCGGGGCACAGCTAGTATACCTACTTACGCGTACATTTATTTATTCATACGCTCGAAACATATCGCCCTCTCTCTGACGGAGTCGGTTAAAACAGTAATACCTGAACCACCAGTAATAAATACAGTCTTTCCTCTAAAGTACTCCGGTATCAGGGGAGCATCAGAGAAATCCCTCTCCTCTAAGAATGTCATCTTTGTCTGAAACAAACACTGATATTTATTGATCAGCTTGAATAATACCTTCACAGCTCATAGTACCAACCGCTGAGAATTGCAATTGAATTGGCGCGACCAGGGAGGTATTATCGCTCACAAATGTGGCTAAAAAGCACTAGGAATCTGTTGGTAGCGACTAGCGTCCTTATAGTAGCTATTTAGATAAATTGCCACACATAGTAACAATACGATTACTATGGGTGCTCAAATAATTTTAATATATTAACAGACTTCACCAAACTGCAGGTATTATTTAAGCAACACCTCTCTGGACTCTTCGGTTTTATTTATTGATCAATGCAATGAAAATAAAAAGGAACATAACATTTGGCAAGATTATGAAAAATTAAATAAGCAACTCGTGAGCGTTATTATTAATTTTCTTTTACTTTTTGTGTTTCTGTGTCAAAGGTCTTTTTGGTTTACTTCAATGATTTTGGTCCGTTGCTAATACAGTAAGTTATTTTATTTATTTTTATGTACCTAATTGACACTACAAACTGAACAGTCTACCAGAGTTCATATCAGCAACTACCTAGTTAGACAGCCTATTGATCTAGGACGGGTTAGGATCCACCACGATACGATGATCCATCAAGATACAGGTGACGTGGAGAAATCGCGCCTTGCTGCCAGTTATTCATAAAATGGCATGTAAATGAACCTACCAGGATCCCTCTTTAATCTCGAGGACGGCCAAGGTTCTTTTTTACCGACTGCCAAGGAAGGGTACCTATATGTTTTTTCATGTATTTTTTGAGCTTTCATTATTTTTTTTGTTCACTTGATACCGGCGTCAAGTGGCAGCGTCGCTGTCGCGTTTCGTGCGGTTTGTGAGTAGCCGGTGGCCCATCTTGGAAGGGGGGGATGACAGGAGGGCAGCGCATCTGCGTAACAGTCATGCGACAGTCCACGGGCATCGGTAGTCATCAAAAGGCTCTGATTTCTCGTTTGACCCTTATGCTATAAAAAAAAATTCACCTGTGTTGTCCCATTGCTGGGCAAAGGCCTCCCCCAAAATTCGTGAAAAGTACCCCAATAGTCCTTCGGTGGCCGTCGACGTTGCACGCAGTAGTTTACAAAATCGTAAGTCAATGCGAAGGTTTGTTTCTCTTTCACACAAAAACTAATACAGGGATTTGGGTGAAATTTCTCACAGCTATAGATTACAATATGGAGTAACGTAAAAAATAGTAGAAAACAAATATGTAGTTCCCTTGGTATATATTTTATGACGTCACACTAGTAACATTGTTATAAATAAGGTTGCGTTTCTTGCTGTGTTTACACACAGTATCCGGTGGTCCATAGAGGAAGGGCGAGTAAGAAGGGCGACGCATTTGCATAACCTCCATGTGGATGTCTATGGGCGTGGGTAGTCATAAAAATGGCTCCGATTTCTCGTTTGGCCCCTTATACCACAAAACAAAATAATCGTACCTACCGTTTCTTTCTATTTGTGCGTTTTGTTTCTCGTTGGCAACAACACCGACTGAATAACTATCGCAAACTGTTGCAAAAGTTACACACTCACTGTTTACATTTTATAATGCAAAATATTTCATTATATTAAGTAGGTAGACAATGTACGTAGATATTAACGCTCTTTTTTAACACTCAATAAATAATTGATGACACAGGCCCGGATTAAGGCCCCAAATGTACGCTGGTAACATTTTAATAGATCTCTTATTGTAAAGAAAGAATAGCATAAATTTATTTCACGTACATATTATATCACCATTGAAACATCTAAAACTGCAAACAAAAAAAAACAAATATAGTATAAGCATAAAATAACAACACTAAAAATAATTTTATACAAAAATATAAAACAGGTAAAAGAAAAAAACGGGATGAAAGCATAACAATGTAACTAATTCCTAAAATGGCTACCAATCAGCTAGTGGCTGTGGCACTCAGAGTGCAGCAGTTCTTCAGATAATATATTTAGTAGTATAACGCACGCTGAGGTTTAGGCAACGTACTAATACGAGCTAATCTATACTAATAATATAAAGCTGAAGAGTTTGTTGGTTTGAACGCGCTAATCTCTGGAACTACTGGTCCGATTTGAAAAATTAATATCAGTTTTAGTTAGTCCATTTGGCGAGGAAGGCTAAGTATATGCTACTTTTTACCCGACTGCGGAAAAAAACGAATTTACGTAAACGAAGTTACGGGCTTCCGCTAGTAAAGTATAAATTGGCAAACTTCTATTTACGGACGTATGCACACGTTTTCATTTGCTTGAACCGCACTTTGCACATTACAAGTTGGTAAAGGTTCTTGCAGTGATATAATATAATAAGTTTTGAGATTTATTTCTTTATTTTGTTCTAAGTTCTTACCTCTCGCCCATAATTGCGGGTCGAAGGGAAGCATCCTATAGATTTACCTACACACTTTGGCGCTTTAAAATATCCCGCACAGGTGGCTTAGCGCTGGCGCCGGATGTTGTAGCCGGTGTTCGGCGAGGAGGATAATCTCACTTCTTAGAAGTGATTACAATATTTAGCCGTCAGGAGATTCGGAGGAATCGGTCATGTGTACTGTGTAGATATTCTATTACATTCCTATGCAGATTGCTGCCTGCTACGACCCACAATTCTTGACTGATTTTAAAGCATTACCTTTAAGGTCTTTAGATTCATCTTAATAATTGCCACTTCAAATCTCGGGCCTGTCATAATGGAGGTTTTTGTTTCATTTTAGCGTTATAACATCAAACATTTTTAAGTTGAGTTTATAAAAAGTGCAAATTTATTGGCGACGCTTTGAATTATAATGAGTTCAATAAGTTAAAGTGTTTGTAAATGTTGTATAAATAGTATGCACATAGTAAACAGTCACCGTTAATTTTGTATGAAAGTTTTTATGTAACTATACCTAATACTAGCCCCGCGGTTTCACCCCATCAAAATCCATCCCGAATATTTACAACTGTCTAAATACCAGGTGCCAACAATGGCGCGTACATAATTTTTCTGCACAAGAAATGCTTTTTCTCTACAACAATAACCTACAACAACCTACAACAACAGATCATACGAGAGGACCGATGATAAGTAGCGAATAGCCATGGAGTGCAGCGAGAGCCGCGTCCGTTTCCACTGTTGGCGTTAAGGAGACAAAGCTATACCATAATATGGCATATTCTGCCACTGCGAACCGAATACGTCAAAGTTCATTCGATTTGCTTGACAAGTCAGTTGAGTATGCTTTTAAACATAAAAGCGGTACACGTTTTTTTGCAGTACAAGTTACAACCGACGTGTGAATGCATCTATGTACGTTGTATGGTCACTATTTATACGTTAAGACGTATACTGCGAAAAAACGTGCAGGACAATGCAGTGTGAACGAAGCCTAATCGTTACAGAGCGTCAAAAACAGTACATGGGGTTTCCAGTTACATTACAGCTCTTATCAACAATAAGTCCTAAGAACTCTACTGAGTCGGATTCTAAAATAATTGTGTAGGTAAGTATATCATTTATATTGAAATTTGCAATTGTATTAATCGAGCCTTTTCTAATCTGACAACTAGGCTGGCGCAGTTGTACAGGGCTCGGATAAGTGGAGCTTGTTGCGCAAGGGGTCGCGGGTTCGAATCCCGCCTTGGTCATGGATGTTTATCTTTGTATTAAATGTATTTCAATAGTAAAAATCTTAAATATATAAAATTTCCTAAATTTATAAAACATATTAAATATATTCCGTTGTCTAGTACCCGTAACACAAGTCCTTACGGTACTTAGCACGGGGCCGAGGCTAATGTGGCCATAAAGTTGACTTAATGGCGATCAATGAAACTTGGCTTAGGGACGGGGAAGAAGTTAGGGCACCTCGTGTACCCGGATACCGGTTACGTCACATACCGAGTCCGATAACCGTTCGTTCGAGGGGAGGAGGGGTCGGATTTTATGTCCGAGAGGGTCTCACTGTTCGTGCGCTAGTACACCCTGAAAACAAGCTAGTGGAACAAATGTGGGTAAAAATTACAATCCGAGGAAAATGCATCGTGGTAGGTACGGCTTACCGGCCGCCGTGGCTGGACGTAGATGTATTTTTTGGCGCACTTACGGAGTCAGCATCATTCTTATGGAGTGATAACCTACTAATAGCAGGTGACTTCCATATTAATTTTCTTTATAAAAACCACATTAATTTTAAAAAGTTATCAGATTTTTTAACTGCCACAAACTTAATACAAATAATTAATACACCCACCCACTACACAGACATTAGCGAGACACTTATAGATCTTATATGTACAAACTGTTCCGTATTGAATGTGGATGTGGACCACGTAGCTGCTCTGAGTGGCCATGCCTTCATTTCGAGTGTGCTAAATATTACTAAAGATAAGCCAAGACCTAAATGGATTATCCATAGACCGCTGAAAGACAAGAGAAGAAAGATTAATCTTCAAGGTTTTGATAGGTCTGTAATGTCAATAGATTGGCAATGCATTTTAAATCTACACGACGTAAATGAGAGTGTGGCTGCTTATACAGCGTGAATCCTGGCACTTTTCAATAAACATGCCCCGGAAAAAATATTTACATCAAGAACAAACACCCACCATGGATAACGTACAAAATTGTTGATGAAACGTCGTGATGAGGCCCAAAAAAACAAAATCCCTCCACCTTGTGGAAGCACGTGAAGGAATTGGTACATGTTAAGCCAACTAAGAACCATTGTGTACCTTCACATCTCAGTGATGCAGATCTGCTTAATGCACACTTCCTTGACGTGCCCGGACGTGATATAGCACCGCTATCAAATTTATCATATTATGAATTTCATAGACATAATGACACTGTTTTTGAGCTCCAAACTGTTAGTGTAAATGAAGTTACAAAGGTTTTGAACAGCCTAAAGTCAAAAGCAGTAGGTATAGACGGGGTTTCACTGGATATGTTCAGATTAGTCCCACCAAGAACATTACCGCAGCTGACTTACATTATTAACCAGTCTATAGAGACCCAAACTTGCCCTTTAATCTGGCAACTGGCACTGGTGCGACCCATTCCGAAAAATTCGAATCCTCTAGTAGCTAAAGATTTACGACCTATCAGTATACTTCCCTGTATGTCGAAAATCCTTGAAAAGATTGTCCCATACACAAGTAATGAAATACTTGGAGCTTAATGAAATCTTACCCGAATTACAATCAGGGTTTCGAAAGCATAGAAGTACTGTTGGTGGGTTAATCGACGTTGTAGACAACGTTATAGCCGCGCAAGATGAAAGGAAGGGGACTGTTCTAGCCTTGCTCGATTACTCACGTGCTTTTGACTCTATAAATATACCTTTGTTGCTTGCAAAACTATCATATTATGGTTTCAGTAGGTCTGCAGTTGCTTGGTTCGACAGCTACTTAAAAAATAGGACTCAAACAATGGTAGTAACTAGAGAGGATGGTACCCAACATTTCTCCCGATGCTCGAGTGTCAGTAGAGGCGTTCCTCAGGGATCCATATTGGGACCTTTAATCTTCATACTTTACAGTGCCGATGTCACTAAATGCATAAAACACAGCAAATATCACCTATACGCTGACGATATCCAGATATTTTCACTATATCTTTTCACTATATAATGATGAACTCAATAATGACTTGGCACGAATCGCTAGTTGGTCTACTATAAACACAATGGTACTAAATCCTAACAAGTCGAAATACATAATACTTGGCCCTAAAAAACAAATAGAAAAGATAAAAAAAGTTATTCTCTCAATAAAAATATTAGACAAAGATATTGAGAGAGTCAAAGAGGTACGTAATCTTGGAGTCATATTCGATCAAAATCTTCGCTTCGAAAAATACGTCAATACCATAATTGCAAATTGTTTTTATCGCTTAAAGCTGCTATACCGTATTCGCCCATACCTTAGTACGGAATTGCCCATTAGACTGTGCGAAACACTAGTTTTATCAAAACATAATTATGCAGACGTGGTTTATGGCTTCAGACTGTTAAATCGTTCAAAAGTTTCTGTTCAAAGAGTACAAAATGCGTGCGTTAGGTTTTGCTGGAACATACCACCTCGAGCCCACATCACTCCATACCTAATCACGGAGAAGTTTTTAAATATGGAAAATCGTAGGCGCCTACACCTAGCATGTTTACTGTTTGATGTGGTTTTATTCCAATTGCCAAAATATCTGTATAGCAAGTTATCTTGGAGGGGAGAGGTAACACACTGCATCAAACACGGTCACACTTGCGTAAGTTATGCATGCCTCGATTTCATACCGCTGCTTTTCGGGGAAGTTTTAAGTACAACGCAACTAAGTGCTGGAACAACTTACCTCCGCCCCTGCTAGACGCACGGTCAACTGCAAGTTTTAAGCGCAGATATAAAATAGTTTTATTCACAGAATTTATCAGCCAGTTTTAGTTTCCTTTAGTCTACTGGTTCGGTTTACATAGTCCCAAAAGCTTGTGATATATAGTGTCTTCATGTTTGTGTATATGTTCACGTTTATATGTATGTGTATATTATTATCATTTATTTATTACCAGTGTTAGGTACTCAGTAATCATAAATATATGTATATGTGTTTATATCTATGCATTAGTATGTTTACAGTTCCAAATTACCTAATATTTTGTGTTTTATTGTAAGTTTATCATAATGTTTGTAAGTAAAAATATAAATGTCAACTGTGTCGCTTCAAACGAATGAAAGTGAGGGGTCACTGAAAATCAGCGTCATGTCATTACATAGTGACGTGACAAATGCTGAGTGGCCACCTGTTGCTCACATTATTTATTATTTGATAATAGTCTATTTTATTTTATGTCTGTAATATTGTGATCAATAAACTTATTTTCTTTCTTTCTTTCTAAAGTCCACAGATATTTATTTATTTATTCTTAAATTGTTTTAACTCATCCAAATAATTGTTATGTGTAATATTGAGTTTGTTTTGTGGTCCAATATGTGTTTAATGATGATTGTGGTATCGTTTGCAAATAGTAGGGTTGAGTGGTGAGTTATTTTAGAAGTATAATAAAGCAGAAATAGAATTTGACGTAGTTTGCTTCCTTGAGGAACACCAGATGTTTTTTACTGTAGCTTGACCTAACCTTTTTTTTATTTCTAGTTATTGTACCTAATTCGAAATTAAATTAATTTCTGATGATCTACAAACAGCGAGAACCAAATGCGTTCCCATGTGTCAACCACGGTCCACGCGGTAGTTGATAGAGTAGATAGTTCATTTCACTTGTTTATTTTGATCATCACCTTTTTCTTAATGTGTAACATCAGTTGCAACTATTAAAACATAACCAAACGACCAATCTAATAGATGTGATAATTGCAATATTGATACCCCTACAGGTGTCAAAGTAATTAAGAGACAGGTGACAATGGTGAAGGTCACACCTCGTTTCCCGCTTTTTTTCGACGCAGTCAATCGTCCCAATCCACGCTGCCATCTGCTGACTCAGAAGGACGGGTGGAGGACCCTTCAGTTGAGCTACTCTTAATTCGGACTCTCCCCTAAAACCTGTACGGTATGGGTAGCCCTATCGGACATAGCCTGGGAAATCACAGAGGCACGCAAGCCTCCTACCAGGGCAAGGTGGCAGCATCTTCGGGGAGGTCACCTGGCCTCCCCTAGGTCATAAATAAGAATATTAAATACAAATTTTTCTACTTGGACCTATTAACATAGATACGCTAACGTTAAATGTTTTACCTTTATCTATACTTGCATCCGTTTTTAGATCCGCATTGATTAAGAAAATAAAGACAAAACAATATATTATAACATTTTATTTATTATTTACACTTCCTTGACTAGAAATACATTAATAATACTATACATTTGTATAAAATACATTGTAGGAAGAGCGCTCCTGAGAAAATCTATTTAATATAAGAGCCATGACAAAGTAAGCTCGGCGCTGATAGGTTTAGTAGAAGTGGCGAAGGTACCAAATACCAATTAACAAGGTAAATTCAACCGCACAGGACTAATATACAATGAAGTCACGGCGCTGTCTTTCGACAACCACCCATAGCATTCCGATGGAGACGTATTTGGCTTCTCTACGCTGAAAAAGCTGTCGAATGGCTTGCCATGTTGGCTAAGCGTCGCGACTTCAAGGATCCATTGGACATGACGGATTAACTTAGCCAAAGTAGGAATTACTAGCGGCCCGAGGCTAAGTGACCTGCACAGGGGCTGTAGCAATTCATGTTAAAATTACAGCAAATCATAGCCGCCATAGAATTTGCTACAGGCCCTACGCTAACAATTATTTTTATCGCACACTGCGTTTCTATATATCTACACTCCAGCCCATACTTCCCTATCGAACCTAAGCCATAGCGATGACAGCTTTGAAACTCACCGGCTCTGTGCGACAATTACAACTAACCGTGGCGTACTGACTGACAAATTTGCTTGATGAGACCATAATTATGGAGGTTAATTAAGATTAAACTTGTTCCACACGCGCGTATAGTAGCACCACAGAAATAAGTTACTTCGGTTTTCATCGTTGACGCAGAAGGGTGCAATATGTGCCGATCTAATCCGATTTAGAACGCCAATTCAATAAAAACCTTATTCCACAACTCATGAGCTCATGCTATCTCATTCGCGATATCTGTGCTGCATGACTTTGACGTTTGTATGAATTACAGCTGACATCGGGCTAAGCAACTGGCGAATGCCAATACAGCTAGCTCTCGTTTAACCAATGGCGAATGAAGAATTTTCCGGGCCTGGTGATTGTCTGAAATATTTTTGGGCCTATCAAAAAATATTTACTGCGCAGGTACATCGGTATAACTTATTTCTGTTGTACTATTATACTGTTCTCCCCCGCTGTGGGACGCCACAATACGCCACTGATCGACCATAAGTTTTGGTATTCTTTGGGAGGTGTCCACTACGACACTTAAGCCTCATATTCACTACTGACAGCGTTGCTTAACAAGA
>LUGF01046113.1:260864-279156 GCA_001625245.1 Calycopis cecrops | reverse complement strand
GGGCCTGGTGATTGTCTGAAATATTTTTGGGCCTATCAAAAAATATTTACTGCGCAGGTACATCGGTATAACTTATTTCTGTTGTACTATTATACTGTTCTCCCCCGCTGTGGGACTTCGCTGACTTGCCACTATACGCCACTGATCGACCATAAGTTTTGGTATTCTTTGGGAGGTGTCCACTACGACACTTAAGCCTCATGTTCACTACTGACAGCGTTGCTTAACAAGATGCAAGTGTGGAGGGCTATATAGTGAATACGAGGCGTCTAACAATACAATATAATATAACGAGGCCTTAAGTTTACGCGAATGTTTATGAAGTACTTTAACGGATTTTATCACGGTTTATTAAGATATTTTATAATCCCGTAAAGTATTTGCAATATATTGAAACGGTAGCAAATGTTACGTTGTTCAAGATCTCATTCTCAACATATTGTCATAGAAGATGTATTCTTTGCCAGTAGATGGCACTGTCAATGTGTTACTGATTTATTATACTATTCTAATTCTATTTTTTTAAGCTTGAGTAGAACTTGCTTTGAATTGTAAACTTAGTTGGTGACGTTGCATTCAAAGTGTCAGGCAATTGGTATTTTTAGGCGATTCGCGACGTTAGCTATACCAGTTAGTACATATAATACGTGATATGGTCCGTTAAAGTAGTTTTACAAAAATATATTAAAACACTAATAGGAACAAGCTGGGTCGCGGATTCCGGTCTTTATCTGCAACTTCCTCGAGGCCCTCTTTGGCTCAAATGGAGCAGTGGCAGACCCAGAATTGAAGGAGCTCAAATCCCATCAAAAGTAAAACCTTTGACAAAACTACCCTCCCCAGGGACAAGACAAGACCAAAATCCCAAATCGCAATTGTGATTCCTGGGGCAATGGTACTCTGTCCCTTTCCCGACCGAGGCAGTAACGTTATCCCTACACCTAGTGCTCTGCGGGTAGTCGGCAACTCACTTTCTGGACAGTTTGTCAATGAGCTCTCTCAGGGCCAGTGCTTTAGCGAGACGTCTCCTGAAGTCCTGAAACATTAGTAATACTTGAATTAGTGTATCTTTTTAAATATTCAGACATCGCTGGTCAATACCAGCTAGGATTGATTAAGTTACCCCAATTTTTGTTCGATCGTGCTCTATTAGCGCAATTTCCTCCCGCCCACAACTTGTTAATGGATTTAGTTGCACCCTTTAGTATTTCCGGACAGACGACCCTAATGGTCGCCGCACACTTATCAACTCGAAAAGGGATCGTAAACGCCTCGCCTAGAAAAGCGAAAACGATACGATTACGTTACGATTCCCATTAGTGTACGTTGAAGTATGAAGTTTCATACAAAGAATACTGACCGGCTCGAGGTGATACGGTAACAAGCCCTTTCCGAGTTGATAAGTGTGTGGCGACCATAAGGGATCATCAACAAAAGGGCTATCTCTCTCACACGATATGACCATAGTGAACTGTCCCGTTTCGTGTGCTGTACGGATTTCTGGTGGCCTCTATAATAGGAGGGAGAAAGAAAGACGGCGATGCACAATCAATATCGATAGCGACGAAAAGGCTAAACCTCTTTAATATTATTGGCGGATGTTCATGTCCGTTGATCACAAATCCTGCCGACAGCGTGTTCGCATGTAATTTTCTTATTTTATAGGGAAGCAAGAGACCAGTCAGATACATTTTCATGGCTACCGTCGCCCATAGACATCTACATAGACTTTTTACATCATTACCCTCCTGTCTGCCACACCGCACGATATGCGGTACAGCTGCCATTTTAATCCGGTTTCGTGCAAGCGATAGGTACATGCATGCAGCAATTCGGCTACATGCATGCAGTGTGGCACTACCTCTCTCTTATACATGGTTACATTTTGGTCACCGATCAAATTTTAAAATAAGGAAGAAAACATAATTTCAAGGTTGTTTTTTTCAATTTTATCGTCTAATTGTAATATTTTGTTAATTAAAATACATTGATCGTTGTTCGTACACGAAGTGTATCGACCTCAAGGTATATGTTTATATTATGGAATAAAGTAATTGTATCTAATTATTTTTTTTATTTCATAAATCGAATGTATTATGGATTCTGAACCATACCTGAAAACTTCGCCGGTGATCAAAAAAGTAACCCTGTATATAAAAATATTTTCATTTAATTATAACCCTCACCTGGTGCAGCAGATGTCCCGTCCTTGGCACCCGGGCGGCGAACATGTCCCCGGTCATGAGGCAGAGCGCCTTCCCGTTCATGGGGAACCGCTCAGGCAGCCCCCCGCGCCGGGACACCCACGCGCCCACGTCCGCGCGGCCCCACTCGCGGGGATCTGAGGAAATGTGGCCACTGAGTATGGTTTTGTATTTACCACTAAGTAAGTTTTATAGTTACCACTAAGTATGCTTTTGTATTATTTACAACTAAGTATGCTATTGTCATTGCCTAATGGACTGTATTAGGCAACATGATAGAGTACTAAAATTATACTAGCTTGAAGTACCTAACAGTGATAGAGCGTAGTTTGCCCCTAGGCAACGTTACTCGGGGCAAAAAACGGACTCACCGTTGTCATTCAGCCACCGAGTCAGTCGGCAACTGACGATTCACGTGCCACGACACTCTGTAGAACCAGCTGCCAGCAATCCAATTTGACGCCGACATCGCGCTAGATCTACCGTGTTGCAGATATTTATGGGCTGCGGCCTTCACAAACGCCTACGGTAGTATACCTCCTTGATCCTAAGTTGTATACTCCATACCTCCTAACAAGAGCGTCGCCAGTCGAGTTCCAGAGGGGGGCATAATGATTTGGAGAGCGGGAATTGTATGAGTCAAGGGTAAATCCAAAAACAAATAAAAGCACTCTTGTATTATAAGCCTTAGCTCTAGGGAGGGGCAGCTGCCGCTCCTGCTCCTCCCTGGCGACGCCCTTGCCTCCTAATCGTTTACGCTCTGTCATATAAATCATGATTGTGGCGTGACGTCATCAACGCCAGGTCCCCATCTGGTATAGAAGGCACTGTACCTATGGGCAAGTCGTCCTCCTGCAACATCCTGATGTCCACGCTGCCCCATGCCGCGTCGGTGGGCGGCACGCGCTCGCAGCGGGCCTGGGTCGGCATCCTTGTCACGTCAAGATCTGTAAACAATTTCAAAAACGTCATTAATAGAACAACGACATCACAACTTCAAGCCAGTCAGTTTACATTTCATTTAATATTATAATATTTTTATTAATATTATAATATTCATATTGATATTAAAGCAAAAGGTGCCCATTACATGACGGAAATATCGGCACGGCCTGGGGGCTGGGAGGTACATCAGTATATCGCAGCACAGAGACAGACCTAGTATTGACAGCTTTGCTGTTACCATTGGAACATGCTGTGGACATTGGCCACAGGTCAGCGGCCTAGTAAAGACTAACCTTCCCATTCAGATAGACAATAGGTAACCAGTCCCTGTTTTCACCATGCCTTTAGTATCTCTTATGACCGTGTAATGTCCATTATGGAAAGGACCCTTGGGAAAACGCACTAAAGGCAGACCCTATGCTCGTTGGGACGACGACATAAAGAAAATAACAGGACCACAATGGACTCAAATTGCACAAGACCGAGAGAGGTGGCAATCTTTGGGAGAGGCCTTCACCTGAGAGGGGTTCCTATGAAAGTACCACAAAGAACGAAAACAGTATAATGTAAGATTTAATTTAGGAAATATAAGGCTTTTTATTTATATTTTATTTTATTTTTTATTTTATGACCGTGTAACAATAAACATAATTCTTGCGTATTACGAATATGTGAATAAATACGATAGCCAGGTTTTTGTTTATCAAGCCTACACACATCAAAAATAAAAAAGTGTGCGTGCTAACACAAGTGTCTTCCTTATAACAAACAATTTTGAAGTGAAAGGTGCATTAGACGCGGGCGCCGTGAAGCATAATGCTAGTAGTTTGATGTTTCACACGGTTTTACTCATGTTTTGTCTCACACCGCGCCTTATTTAAGGAAATGTATATCTCATACGATTCTAAAATCTATTATCTTAAACTGAAGTCGGTTGTCGGTCTCTATTTCCACGTCACTCCGCCCAGCGCCTAGAGTTACGCAAACCCGAAAGAAAACATCCCGACATAATGACATAATGGGCGCCATTTTAATCCGTCATTAGTATGGACGCGTGACCCACATCCGGTATCCGGCGGATAATGGCCGCTCGGCTTCCGACGTAAGCATTCAATGTTTTATTCTCATTTCCCAATTTTTGTGTATAGCGGATTTCCGTACGACTATTGTACGAGGCCCGGTAATGTATCGGGGGTTCTTTGGGCATTGTCCCCTAGTCCCCGTGTCGTCTATGAGCTACGATTAGGGTTGACGTCGACGTATTTATTAGGGTTGACACATATTTATTAATACAAGTTTAATAAAATATTTACCTACTAGCGGAACCTTGATCGAAAAGTTTTCAGTTTATACAAAATATATAAGATTTGTTTAAAATTAATTAACTATTTGTTGCATGGTAACATACAATTCTGGAAGTGACAACATTTTCTAACTTTAACTAGCAAACTTTTCAAAATTCCATTGAAATAAATACAAATATAGTGTATTCGTTGGATATTTTATGATATATTATTTTATGTTATTTTTTTTTATAACCAAAGTCCAAATATTAAATAAAATTAAAAGTAAAAGTGTTTCAATGTCAAGTTTAATGACCAGTAGTGTTGGCTGAAGATGGAGCATGTGTTAACTTGCTTACCAGGACCGGAGCATATTTTGAACTTCATTTTATTGTGTATTTATAAAAGATGTTAAAGTTGCTCTCGCAAGTTTTCTGCGAGGAATTGAATGTTGAAGTTAGCTATAGTGCGAAGGCATCTTGGAGTTTTTTTTTTATCATTTACTATTCGACATCTTTTCATAAATTTAAAATAATAATGTGAAGAGCCCGTGTGGCTTTTGTCGCTCTCGAATAACTACTGGCGCGAAATTTATAAGAGTTTAATAAGCCAAATGACAAATACGCGCTTTTGGTGACGGGACAAAGATTTGCATAAAGTTTAAGGATAGAGAAGGTCAATTGTCTGCCATGTCATGTCTCAGACTGCTAGTTAGCCCCATTGTCAATTAAAACGTACGTTGCCTGCTTCTTGTGGACAAGGACGTTGACGAACGCCAACACAACAATAAAGTAACGAGAACAAAATATAAACATACAGCGTATTGTACGACTAAAATAATCACGATACAAAATCTAAGGTTAGAACGTAACGTTCTTTTTTCAAACCGATATCTGGCGGCGGCCGGAAGCGTGTGCGCCGTCTTCCCGCCAAACCGACCGACGTTCCATAATCGAAATCGACACTTCCGGCACAAGTAAGGAGTTCGGTTTATGGCTCATTGTTAGCAGATAGGATGCGCTCGCCGGCAGATGTTAATACTTCCCGCCGGTTTACTGCCGTGTAATACGCGCGTGCGGTACCGCGGCCGAGATTTATGTCATAATAATTGTCCTATACGTGTTTTGTGTAATGTTGTCTTGCTTTTGGAATTAAAAAAAAAAAAATACTTGATACTTGTGTTACTTGTAGACCGTTGTGGCCAGTGGAGGCCTGTGGTGGGTCTGGAGTTCTTTACCAAAGTGGGCGGTTACGACCCCTTGTGGACGCTGGCTTAGTCTTAGAATATATGTATAGGTCTTTAAAGTGTAATAACTAATAAGGTGGAGATACGAGTAACTGATTTTCAAAGTGGGCGTTAGACGAAAAAGTTTAGGAACCAGTGGATTAGACGGTGGCTATAGAATAGGTTCAGAGCGACCACTGAGGTACCTCTGGCTCATACGATACTGTGACTTCTAGTGAGCACAGTGACATGCTGTAAATTTGCGTATGGTCTACGAGTTTCAGGTTGTAAGTAGGTACTAGGAGGAGAAGGCGGTCGGCAGTTCTCCGAAGGACGTTCGTTAGTTTGGCTCATAAGTCATTAAGCAAAATATTAAACCAGGGAAGGTTTAATACTAGGATCAATCCACTCCGACCAAAAAGATTATAAATTCCATGCTAGTCATATGCCACGCATAGAACCGCCAGATGACCTTCATCTTGGGGTCTTGGGGTCGTAACGTTCGTAAAGGAGGGCAACAAAAATCAAGGATCATCGAAAATTGAACTGCAAAACCATAACTGAAACTACGTAACGCAGGCAATCACAAGGAAACACGAATAGAGCAAAGAAAGAAGTGGAGAACAAATAAAGTGGGTTGCACTTAACAATACAATCTCAGGTGTTATGTGAAACCATCCGAGGGCGGATGTGAGCGCTGATGTAAAACAATGGGAGAGTGACGATAATGTTTCTTCAGCGCAACGGCAATCTCGCGTGTTATATATAACAAGGCCTTATTCATTAACCTCTTCCTCCTTTCTAAATTTCCATCAGTGTTCAACCAGAGAAATATCCTGCTACTGGGGAAGAATTAAAATGTAGCATAAATGAAATTAAAACTCTATAATATGTATAAAGTCGGTGCCTCTAAACAGTCAAGCCAACTGGGGCCCGAAACGGGAACTTTTTATGTGATTGTAGTCAAGCCATTATATAGATGACAAGTGAATAATTAGTTCTTGAAATTTTTTTGTCGTAGATCCCTTGGGGGGGTTACTGGGAGTGTAAATTCAAAAAGTAGACCGGATCAGGCTTGCTTGTATTCGAAAAATGATTAAAAAAACGGTTTTCCTTTAATAACTCCATTTTTGATATTACAGTAAAACCGTAGGGACAAAAATTGTAGGAAATGTGTTTCTGTTCAAGTTTGGTCCTTGCAAATTTTCTTCTAGGATCGATATTTTGGAAATTAAATTAAATTTGAAAACTTTACGGCATAAATGAAAAGGACTACATTTGTAGACGCAGGAGCCTGATCCGGTCAACTTCATGAATGTATACTGAATGAAACGAAATGAAGATGAATTCACAAACTAATTTTTCACGGTGAGGGTCGATTTCTTGGATATAATGACTGGACTATTGCTATAACTTGAAATGGGCTTGTAATTCAACGTTGTCATTATTTCATGTTTATTATTTACCACGTTAGTGTATAAATTTAACACTAGAGCGCGCACTATCGCAATTCGAATATTGCCTTTATTACGTTGTCGAATATTGCCTATAATATATTATGTCAATGGCAACTCTATCAAAAATGAAAAGAATCTGCGAAATAAACTCGTTCACTTCTTTTGCGATAAACTTCGTGGATAAAGGGCATCCCTGGCAGAATATAGAACGCCGAGTATTTTATCTAAACTGTAGAACATGGAAAGACTTTGGCACAGGAAAGAAATCCGTAGGTGTCATTGATAATATTGAGACTTGAGACAAGGTAGGTGCACTGCTCAGTTCCCCCCCGAAGATGCTGCCACCTTGTCGTGGTGGGGGGCTTGCATGTCTCCATGATTCCCAAGGCTATGCCGGACAGAGCTATCCATACTGGACAGACATGGGGGCAGAGGCCAGATCAGTCCTCCACTCTTCCACCTGAATTAGCAGATGGCGGCGTGGATTAGGACTACCGGCGTGGCGTGCTCCGTTGGAGCATTGGGACCAGGGGTCAGGGTTGAAACTTGATGCTTTCAATTTTGGAGTAGGGACTGTTTAAAGACAGGTGGACACTCCCCAAGGAGGAGACGTCTAGCCTTTTCACCGAGGCCAGCCTATCGCTGGAGAGATCCTGCTGCTTATAGATCCGAGGCCCTCCGAGGGTTTAGTCGGTACGGGCAATCAAATGCCGAGCCCAACACTGTACCCAGTTGAACCAGCCGGGCTCCTGGGTAGCGTAGGTACGTAAAGGTATTCCCCTGCATTACCAAAAAAAAAATGGTGCACTGCTCAGTTTGTTATATAGGAGAAATGATTTGATCATTGCTATAAGATGTCCAGCCCTTTTCCACCATCCCGGTGATGGGCTACGAAAAAAATCAATGGTACTATAACGTTTACGACCTTATTCAATAACGTAGTCCTTATAATTTACATCATCCACGGCTACAAATAATAACAGTTTCAGAACCCTTATACTTTACATTACCCACAATATAATAATAATGTCCGTGTAAAAACAAACGGTTGATGTACGACAGTATCCTGTCTTATCTACACAATCTCATTCGGAGTGAAATAACAATCATGAGAAGTGTTTATCACCAAATAACAATGCATCCATTAAAGAAATTCCCGCAGCAGGAAATGGCACGGAAATGTCTAACGAGCGCGGGAAAGCGAACAGTCCACCATCTTTAATGACAAATACTTCCTTATTTTATGCCCAATTAACCATACTTACTGCCGACTTAGTATAATAATGCAGGTATGTACTAATAACTAGTTAATATTAATGTATAATACTAAATAATATTATGTAGATTTGCATTTACATTTATATTATAATGAGGTAAGTAGGTATAATTAAATAATTTCACTCTTGTTTCAGACCTCAATTGACTAATAAACGTTGTGAATATAAATTATTTAAATAAATCGCTACGAATTCTTTGTTTCTACTATTTTTATGAGGTATGCCGTATGGCTTAAAAAGTTACGAGTGTAATTCTATATTCTTGTCGTAAATAGCATGAATATTAAATTTTATCAATATTTAACTGAGAAGGTAATAAAAACAGGTAGTTTTTTTAACTAGTACCTACTTACCTAATAATTCAGAATTTAATACATTACTTATATAATAAATACTAACTATTTATACATACATATTTTATTTTTAACGTAGTATACCAACGTTAAGTAGGTAAATTGAAAAATACGCAAAATTACCTGAACAAATTCAACAATCCCTCACTTTTAACTTCTCACTGCACCACACAGTATTAATTTAGCAATAAGTAATTGACTTTATAGTCAAATAGAAAAAATAATATAGTCCGTTCTATTTAGGATTATCGATTAAATTCACGAGTAACGCGAACAACCGCTCGCCACAGCCGTCAACAAACGAATGAAACAGCTCCACGCAGATCAACGTAAATTACGAAATTTGAATGAATGTATATCCGGATTCCGAACGGAAAAAGAAAGAATGAATAGATTTCCTACCTGACGTCAACGAATCGAGAAGCAAATTTTAACTTTATTAGTTAGTGATAAAGTTGTATGTAAAAATACATCTGTATTTTTTAAACCTTTTCTATTTCCAGACATATTTGCAACGTATCGTTTAGGTTCAGGATGTGGGGATCCTTTTATTCGCTTGCACCGCTTTCGAGATTGATGGGTGCGAGTGAGAAGGATGTTGTTTTTGAGAATCGATAATGAATTCACGCATCCTGTCAGCATGTGGCTCTGAAACTAATCGTTTCCGCAACCCAGCTCAGTTTCGAAACGCTCTAAGAATGTAATAAATGTTTAGAGTATGACGCCTTGCTGCCGCGGTGCTAAGTTACAAATTTAATTGCGCGGAAAGCGCAATAACACTTCTTATTTTGGCATAGCTAATTAGAGAGAGCGTTTCCTCTGCAATCTTCGGTTTGACGGTTTCCCGCCAAATTTATTTTCGTCTGAGGGCGGTCGACATTTTGTAACGTTTTTTGTTGTAATTATTTATGTGCGGGGCTCGTGGGGCGACGGAATAAATCAGTGTTGTCAACTCGTCGGTAATGACATCTGTATATCGGCGTTTGACTTTGGTTTGGAGGTTTATTTTTTATTGCATATGCCTGAGGGATAACGATCAGTTGCGGTGTTTAGAAGAGAACCACCGACACATACAGACATCCGCTCAACCAGAGGTTACGCATATACGTTTTTCGCAATTAATCTTCTTGCATGGACCCTATTTACCACGGGAGCCGTGGTCTACGATCTTCATCAGCTCATTTCCCAAAATGCATCAACTGCACATTCACGCAGTCAACATGTCATTATTCCCACCTGTAAGTTAGACTGTTGATTAGCAGTTGCTGCCTTGTTACGTAGCCGCCAATTAACATAGCAGATGTCACTGCACGTGACAGCTATACCTACTATCGCGTTTCGAGTGGTCTATGAGTTTCCGGTGGCACATAATAACTATCGGATGTCGGTGGACGGTAGTAATCAACAGAAGGCTCGTATATCTCCTTATATTATCATGTAAAAATAATTACACGGATAATAACGGTTCTATTAAAAACCTGGCCATTAGAATGAAATTGAGATAATTGCCTTGAAATACCGTGGTAATGAACAAGCCATTAGTTAGAAATATGTTTCGACAACACATGTTTGTAAACTAGCGATGATCATTTAAAGTTGACATGTTTTAAAATAGGTTTACAAGCTACCCCATCATTAGCACCAGCGGCTTCAGTAGTTATAATAGATGATAAATTGATTATTATTATTTACCTTATTAGTTATACTAGGTAGGTACCTACATACGTAGTAAAACTATAATAAAAATAGTGTTCTTGATCAAATTCTGGCTATGGCATAAATGATAATATATACATTCCATCTAAAACTTAAATGTGAAACACAAGAGCCAAGTTCATACCAACCATACGCTACTTTGTCGACTTCATCATGAATGAAAATTCCGAAATATTGCATGTTGTAAACATGTAATTTCAGAAAAATAACTCATGTGAGATGAGAGAATGATGAAGAGTCATGCTTTAATATATCAATTTTTATCTATTTTGAGTTTACATTTGAATTTTTGTATTGTAGAAATTTCAAATTATGTAGGTTAAAGAAGCTTAGAGTTGGGGTTTGTGTTGTGAAAAATAAATTCTCAGGATGCTACGTCACTAGTTTCTTTGACCTTGGCTGAACGTTACTGCGTGTACGGAAATTACAAAACACAAAAAAATATTAATATTCGGATTCAAATCGAACCCGGGACCTCGTGAGCCACTGGACCAGTGAAACATGCAGCTGAACAAACAAGCAACAAATGATCGGAGCTGGTCAATAGGCGTCATAATGAAGGAGAATGGTTGTTTGTGCTTCGGATATAGAGCCTACCTGCCCGGTGCGGGGCCAGCGGGGGGCGGGGACAGGTAGGCGGCCACCGGAACCAGCAAGCTGGAGGAGTGATCCGGGCGAGAGGGCAGTGGTTCAGTATGTTTAAAGCCACCAATTTATTTGGCTCCAGAATGTGGTTATGATTGTTGTGTAAAAATTATTAAAAATATTGTATTTTAATTCAAGATTTACCACTTTGCGGCTTGCGTCGGTGTAAACGAGAGAACCCGGACAAACAGAAACTGATTTTTCGATAATTAGGCATGTCTATGCTACTATATCTATTGTATTACAGATATAGTGTGTGATAATTACACTCCTTCTATATCCTAATCCTACTAATATTATAAATGTGAAAGTTTGTATGTTTCTTTGTTTGTTACTTCTTCACGCAAAAACTGCTGAAAAAATGTTCCTGTAGGAGGCTATGGGATGATTTTCTATTTTACACGTAATGAAATAAGATAAAATAAAATCGCAGATATTTACAAATATTTACAATTTTAAAAAAATATACTTAAGTTTCTGTCGCCGGCTCTAGCATCTACTTAAGCCCATGGTAGACTATTATTTTGAAAATAATACGATATCTAAATCTATATTGAATAAAAATACATATTTTCATTTAATTTCATATCAATTTAGGTATTTAATTTCATTTCAAAATACATTATCACTGTTTTGAAGTTTTACGTAAATGAGCGTTTCTTGACCATCTATGACCACAATAAATAATGTACCGTAACCTGCCGAACCCTACACAAAAAGTCACCCAGACTGCCGGACGCCTCCTTACATAAAAGACATTCGTGTCGGAAACGGAAGTAGATAGTAAACAGACAACCGGCGAATGGGATTATTTGGGCTTTGTCTCCAGACAAATAGTATAATTGCTGGCTTGAGTTTACTACTTCCGGTTTTATTGTCGTCTATATAATCAATTTATAACACCTTCCTTCCTTTACATCCCCTTTTTAAAACGGCTTCGAAAATGTTTGGCCTTTAAACACGCTTGTTTAAAAATACTTTTAAATTGATTAGTTAAATTATCTCATTTATCTAAGAATGTAGTGGTCATAAAAAGCTCCGTCTGTGAAGTTCAACTTCTTTTTCTTTTTTATTGCATAGGGCCAAACGTGCAGTCGGAGTAACCAATAGACATCTGCATAGATGTTATACATATACCGACCTTCCTGCTGCTCTGCGCGGGCCACCGGCTACTCACATACCGCCCGAAACGCGACAACATAGCAGTAATTTTACGCCGGTATCGTGTGAGCGAGAGGTACCTCCCCGGTCGCATTACTTTCCACTAAAACTTCAACTTCTTTGAAGATGTTTGTGGACGTCGGTACTCGGTGGTCCCCAAAACGCTAATGAGCCGTCATCAAAGCTATAAAAAAGGACGATATAGTTATTTCGTCGTTGACACTGCGAACGTGCTTGGGTCTTGTTTGTCCAATTCGGGTTTACGACCGTGAAAATTGGCAACACGTACGTACGTCGCGCGCGGGGAGTAACACAGCGCAGGACGCCCTCCCCGGCGCGAGCACGTACAATAGGGGCGGAAGCGGACCCCGGCCGGGCTCAGTTGTTGTAGCCGCAAACGGAAATATTTGTTTATGTGGCTATTGTACGAATTAGCATTCTTTCACGTAGGGTTGCATGGGAAATGACCACCTCCTGGGACGCCCAGGACACGTTTCTATGTGGACTTCATTTACAGGAAATTCGTAAAATAATCACCACCCACACAGCGGACGCGGACTTTCCAACCCTAAAGACCACTACAGACGTAGCTATAATACATGTTAATATGTCGATATTTATGTTATAGTATAGCAAGGCAGCTTGCTACACTACACGGGAGCTATACTTTAAAATAAATTTTGATTTTACCTTCGCACGTCATTCATTCATTAATTCATTCATCATCAACCTATTGCAATTTGCAGTCCACTGTTGGACATAGGCCTCTCCCACAGCACGCCACGGGCTTCGATCTTCGGCTAACCTTTCCCACTTCCTGCCCACAGCTTTGCGTATCTCGTCACTCCATCTAGTCACAGGGAAAAAAAAAGAAGATAATATGTTATAGCTGCGTGTACTCGAAAATTTATAGGTAGATTTACAAAATATGTCGAAATATGGCTTACAGACGAAGCTATAATAAATATTAATATGAATCATATATTAATATTTATTATAGCTAAACTGCTAAAGCTGACGGGCTTAAAACTAACGAGAAAAGAACTAAGTAGATGACCTTATTTACCTACAATAAATATTAATTTAAATGTTAATATTACATCAACCAGTGTTGGGACCTCCCACCGGTGGATGCTGACCAGGTCAAAATCGCGGGGAGCAGCTGGATACGAGCTTTTGACCGGGACCTGGGGGGCTTTTTGGGGGAGACCTGTGTCCCGCAGTGCACGTCCATACACGCTACACGCTGATGATGATGATAGTGATGATGTTACATAAATATGTACCATTATAATGTATGTGTGTATTTGTAACCTCACTGTCGTCAGCAACATGTCCAGCGGTAAGTATTAATATGCCGTTTACTCATGCGATTTGTTAGGTACAGTGTTTTAGCAAATGAAGGTTTTATTTATTTAGAAAGGGGAAATCCTTTGAGTATGGTATTAAAGTTCATACAGATTTCATTGTTAGTTTTGTTGTGAATATCGAGGTTTACTTAGAGTTTAGACTCCAGAGTCCAGTGGACGTTGAAATGTATTGCCATCACATCAAACTTGACCAGTGTGAAAAATAGAAGTAAAATTGTGTGAATCAGTAACCGTCTGAGAGTAATACAAGCGTGGTGCTTACAGCGCTTACGTCGCTCAGTTTCACTTCAAAAACGAATATGTTTTTAGGGAGTAAAGGTGACGCAGTTTTATTGCATGGATCGAATCCGTACCTGTCGTCTCCGGTTTCCTGTATCTCCGCTAAATCTCCGCGAGTTTGTATAAAAAGTTAATTCCCCAAATACGTCGGAACACAACACAATAGGGTGAACACACGTGTCGCCGTCGCCGGACGCGGCTAATTCCTTGTTTGGTCCCGCAGTCCGCAGTCCGCACAACTCGGCGCTCAGCTGAGACATGCAATTTCTCTTCCAAATGCGTGCGCCAGATCGATGTACTCAACCTAGATATTGTGGAATGCTGCAAATTCATGCGAAGTAAAAAATATGTGTGATCATGTTTTTTATATCATTATATTATGTAGTATTGTAGTATATCATTATATATAAAATAAAATAAAAATTACTGGTGATCCTTAAAATCGGTGTTAGGGTTATTAATAGCCTTAACAGAAGCCGAGGACTCACCTTTTTGCGAGACTCGTTGCTGCTTCTGTTTGTTATTATTCCTTTTTTTTTTATTTTAGATTACTTGTTAAGATTTTCTTTTTGATTTTGTACTTTACTTTTCTTTCAATGGTTTTTTTTTTTTGATTAATGTTATATTTTTTTGTTGTTTCCTTATTGTACATATTATACTGCAACATGTCTTATGCAAATAAAGAGTTATTATTATTATTATTATTCCGCCGAATACTAGAGTCCATAGCCACTTTTCCATTTTGTCACAATTAACTGTGGAAGAGGCGGTTATTTGCCGCTCTGTTACATTACGGCTATCTATATTAGATAAAGTGTAGGGGCCATCCACAAAGTACGTCACAAGTTACGGGGTAGGGAGGGGGGTCGACGAAATGTGACATTGTGTAACAAGGGGGTGGCAGGGGTCTTAAATTTCATGACGTCACATTTCAAAATCTATTTATACGTCTTACAAATGTGACCAACTGTGACCACGTCGGGGGAGGGTCAAAAAATCATATAATTTGTGTGACATAATTTATGGATGGCCTCATAGCTTCAAATATTGTCTGGTGGACTTTTAGGAAACGGCTACAATCTTCTGCATCAACAAGCAAGCATCTGATAAGTTAACTTTTTAAATGTATATAACTATTGGTGAACCAAATATATAATTAAAAAAAATAATTACTTCAATAAGAAGTAACTATCCTGGTAGGCTCTTAAAAAAGTGTAGCGGCTGGTTGTTAATGTGCGGTATACGTATATTGGCAATGTATTTAATGCACAAACATTTTTTTTATTATATCAAAAATTATTTTAATAAATTTGACAATAATATTATAATACTGATTTGTACTGTGAGGTAGGCTTACTAAATGATCTAAGAGGCAGGCCGTAGTATTGTTCCCAGTAATATTAACAGCCCGTCATATCTCGCACTGCACTATCGTCTAGCTGCGTGTCTATGCTAGTACATCGCGGCCGCCGTGCTGCCGTCGTTTCCGCAGGCATGTGTTCATTTTTTTGCGCGTCGTGTGTCGGTGCGCGGCCGGAAGTGGACGTCGCGCGTCGGCTCGGTGGCGGCGGAAGTGGAAAAAATACGACGTAGACTTTTTACTGACAGATGACGAAGGTCCGGGGCAAAAAGGCTCATAGATAATATTGGCTGGTTGTAGGGGTATCGAACCTCGTGTTTTATCCTTGAATAGTTATTGGTATATACCAACTGAAAAAAAATCTCTAACGTTTAGAAATTTAACCCTAAAACTACCCACAAATGTGTTTTATTATCCAAATATTATTATATTTCCTACGTCCCGATCTCGATGCTCCAATGGGCATGGTAACGGTATCTATATATATACAAAACTCAAACGTGACATAGCCATCTATTAACGCACAGCCCAAACCACTGGACGGATCAAGCTGAAATTTGGCATCCAGGTAGATGTTACGACGTAGGCATCCGCTAAGAATTTTTAGAAGGATTTTTAGAAATTCAACCTCTAAGGGGGAGAAATAGGGTGTTGTAGTTTATATGGATTTCTTAGAAATTAACGCGGGTGAAACCGCGGGGCACAGCTAGTGTTGTATAACCCTTTTTGTCTCTGGAAAAACATGCCAATGATAAAATAGTAGATTATTCACCAAGGAATCAAAGAACTATTTTTAAGGATTTTTTAAACCAGAGCAGTGCGAAGGATTCTAAAGTGTTATTCTGAGCGCCACGAGGGATCCAAAGTACTTCACTCGAACTTAAAAATAGCGTTGCTTCGGAGATCAACACGCTACTTTCTATCACCCTCTATGAGACAATAAGTAAGTGCAAATTATTAATAGGACGAATAGTGTTTTTGTTTTTTCCGTACACATTCTCGATTCATACACATTCAGCTCCCCATCATGAAATTATCGCCCAATTTGGACCAAATTAGCTTTTTCGTTATGCTGAAAATAACAATGTGTATGTATAAATAAAAGACGAATGTACACAAAATAGTTTATTTTTACTGATGTCGACATCTATTCTGCAAAATTATACTCCGAGGTGGCCTACACCGCTAGCTGCGTGTCGCGGTGTGCTGCCCTGATAGAGTGCGAATGAACAATGGGTTTTGAAATATTTTATAAAAAAATTGAAATCGAATAGTGTGGAAAAGTGTTCCCGGCAGACCGAATACGGCATTCGTATACATTTTTTTATTTAAGTCCACCAAAGATAAGATCTATTAATTGTATAATCTAAATCAGAGGAACTGAGTCCAAAAGTTTGACTTTTAGAAACTTTTTGAACAAGCAAGCTTTTAAGTATTCTTCCGAGGTTATGTTTTCCTCTAGTTCAGACATAAATTTGCCTTCCCTTATAGGCATATGGTTGTCAAAAACAAGTTCACCTTTTGCCTGGCTTTATACAAGCAAGTCGATTGAGAACTATCAGCGCACCACACCGCCAACGGAACAGTCCACGACATCGGTAGACATCATCAAAATCGATACATGATTTATTTTACACGACAAGCTCTTTACAAAGCGCTCTACAGCATCTAATCACATCGTATAATCACAAGTGTTCTACACAGGAGCGGCCCTTAACTGAGGGCTCACGTGAATTTATCTACAAGATCCATTAGCTTAACAATATTAGCCCTTACAAGGCCGCTCCACCTAATACAGACCTACTGTACGACGTACTTATCAATAATAAACTACCTAATGATCGCAAAGCAAGTCCGAAGCGAACACGAGTCGTGTCACTGTCAAGATCATTTGACAGTTGTGTGACACTCGCGCGAAGTTCAGATCGAACGAGATTTGCAATAGTGTTAGCTTATCACAGCTATGTAACTGTTGCTAGTCCAAATCTACACAGATATAGTAGTTTGATGACGCTAGCAACATTATTCGCAGCTGTGTGTTACAATTAGGCGGGGTACATACTTGTTTCTATATTAAAAATGTCACCTTATCTATGTACACTACACAACAAGTGCGATATCCTGCGATTACTAAATTTAGCTTATTACCTGCGTTTTTTTTTCTATAAACTAACACATTGATCATGGCACTGGAATATTTACAAGGCTTGATTTCACATCAATACAAACTGCTTGCCTACATGATACATTTTATATTGTACGAACTATAATAGTGAATGCACTAGACAATATGCGCCTGCAAATCCTACAATATGTATTCATCTTTGTCTTTCAATCGTCCTTAGCAGAAGTCCCGCTTCTGACTAACAAGTTATATAAGAAAATTACTTAAATCATATCGCCAATTACAAAACAATATTAATTTTAACATCGGCAACCTAAAATATCTACATTAAAAGTTTTTAAAAAAGTTTTATTGAATTGCTTCTTTATTTCTAATAATCTTTCTAAAACACATGACGTAATAAAAACGGGGCTTGATTCAGATATGTACATAATCATAATAGTATCATTAAAACTGCTTAGATGTAATCATAATCTCAATAACATGTATTTCAGTAGATGTATATTAAAAGTGAATAGTAATAGAATACCTAACCACCGGGCTACCCAGGTATAGACAGCTATGGCGATCTTAAAGTAACTAATTCTTATTACTGCCATGTAAAAATATATCTGAAATAAATCACAAAAATGTTTACTTAACAAAAAATACTTAACAATAAGTCAATTAACGTTTAATGTACATTTATCTAAAATTTAGATAAATTTAGATTCTAAAAATTTGACATTACGAACTGTCAGAGTATTTATCTGTATTCTGTATAGGTACTAAATAATATTGTCAATGGTCGGAAGTGAGCAGCTAGAGCTGACATACTGAGTGTAAAATTGATTGAGAAGGTACTTCACCTACACTACCAAGACTAAAAAACTCCTAAAATAACTGACTTTTA
>LUGF01046113.1:250280-260790 GCA_001625245.1 Calycopis cecrops | reverse complement strand
AGATGCGAAGTCGGCGCTCTACTCTACTCTTCGTTGATTCCAAAGATTATAAAAAAAAAACAAACTTCAGACAACCATAAACAATATTTAGTTACCATTTTGTGTTATGTACTTCCAACATGATACTGATAAAAATAGTGTTCCTCTGTCAGATACATTAGAATGAATTAAAACGATAATAAAAAAGTAAAAACGTCAAAGCTCTAAAACCAAAGTCAATACTTTAAATTTTTTTCAATTCTCATAGATAAATTTCGATTTCACTGTAAATAATAAAATTATTCATTCAACTAAAATAAAAGTACAAACATTTTTCGTCAATCAAAATATTCTCAACAAAAGGTGTAAATGTTACTATAAGGGCCGGAGTTACAGGCTACCATTATAGTGTCAACTCGCTAATCGACTAAGTACCAACTATAGCCTTCGAATAAGTTTTCGATTTGTAATCGTTACATAAGTAGGCATTTAGTGGCATCGTTGCTTGTGCGTTATATCGATTATATTATATTATAATCGTCATTTAAAAACAATTTTGAATCAAATTTTAGATATCAATCATTTGTGTCAACTTTTTTGTAAATTTTTAATCTGTGTATTTTTTTATTTCCAAAATATAAATAAGAGTACCTATTTGATTTTCTAATGTCAACTACAACATTCTTGCAACAACTAAAGGCCTCAATGACTGTGTTCTATTTTTCTCTCCGACTAATCGCCGTACGAACAACAGGACAAGTAATATTCAATGTGGCTTTTTCCTTTGGATCAGAACTTGAGACACGAAATCCGTAATTTATTCGATACTAATATTGACAATAAGCTAATCAACACTATAACTAAAACCCAACCGGCCCTCTGTCTCCATATTAATAAAAGTCAATACAGCCCAACAACTTAAGATAAGCATTAACCGCTACGCTTAGTAACTATTTTAAAAAAAACACTCATATAGTAGACAGTATGACAGACCTTTTGGTCACTATCTTGGATAAACTAATATTTACAGGCTACTGTACAAGATGACCAGCTCCGTATAATACTTAGGTCTTAGCTCAATCACTGATTTCTCTAAATGCATTTCGGTTCATTTGTTCAAGCGCTACTGACAGCTCCAAATCCACACGACAGAAGTAAAACTTCATACACAAAACAACTGTCTATGAGTGGGAGAGAGAGAGAAAATGTGCGTGCGCAATACTCTTTCTTGCTCCTACAGTAATATAAGAAACGTAATTATTGTCTCTATTTCTGTCTTTACTAACAAAATTTTAGATAAATTTTCTCTCAACTTAAATTTGAGATAAAATAGTGCACAATTTTATCCATGATATAACTATAAATTACTAATTTTCAGCATTTCTTCTTCATGTGTAGGTTATACGCACGATTCTTGGCAAATTTCTATGACACAAATGCCATATGGGTCCTTTTTTAATTTACGGAACCTTAAAAAACAAAATACAAAACAAAAATATTTCACATACGTTCTTCTAGCGCGAAGCTCATTTCTTTGTCCATCAAATCTTATTGTACACAATATATACTTTATTGTCTACACTTACCTACTTAGTAGTTACTTGCAAAAGTGGCACTATACTACGCTAGGTGATATCACTACTTATGTCTTAAATATCTACTATTTACACAGAGATTCATAATCTATATTCACAATTCCATAGCCGCCTCGGTTCAAATCAGTAGTATTCAGTTATTGTATTGTATAGAGTAGTACTCAGTTATTGTATTGTATAAAGTAGTGCTCAGTTATTGAATTGTATAAAGTAGTACTCAGTTATTGTATTGTATAGAGTAGTACTCAGTTATTGTATAAAAAAACTGTGTCAGCGCCGTCATGGGCAGCAGTATACTCCTTAAATCGAACATGATTCTAAAGTGAATGGAGCGCGAGAGAGCAACGTAACGCAAGCGTTACGCTCTCCATTACGATTCGACGATCGACGAATTTCGATCACACGATTTTACATCGAATATTTTCATACCGCGCGCCTTATATCGTATCCTAAGTAATACACTCCAGTAATCTAGTAAAGGAGTTCGCTAACAATAATCTACTCGTTTGTAGATAGAAGAAGCTGCATTTCCCATGCGGGACATCGGAGAGGTTATATAAAGCACTATAAAGATATCCTACATTAATTTTACACCCCGATCGAGTAGGCCATGCGACGCGAATTACCAAGTTCTTAGACGTAGATTACACGGTCAGTTTGGCGTTAGTTCAGCCTGTGAGCGCCAGTCTCACCAGACTGACAGAAAATATTACAATATTTAAATAATCGTCAGTCTGGACCTTCAATTCATCAATCTGCGCTTATACTATGTTATCCGTCATTCTAAAACCAATCGCAGACTGAAATGAGGCCAGACTGACCGTGTGACCTCCGCCTTAAACTTTTTTTTTTTTATGATATAGGAGGGCAAACGAGCAGCCGGAGCCATTTTCATGACTACCGACGCATACAAACATCCGTCTAGAGGCTATACAGATGCGCTGCCCTCCTTTCTCCTTCCACCTCCATGGACCACCGGCTACTTACACACCGCACGAAACGCGACAGCACAGCTGTCACTTTACGCGAGTCTCGTGTAAGCGAGAGGTACCTCCCCGGTCGTGCCGGCCCACAAACTTGTTGTCTTAGGGCGACAACACACGAGACTTTTAGACGCGGCGAGCGGCAACGTAGTCGCTTTTTAGAAGCTGAATGCAGCGACTAGAGGCGGGGAGCGCACACTTCAAGACGCCAGACGCGGCGACTTAGTCGCTAATGTATGTCAATGAACGTCTAAATGCAGTCGCGAGAGCCGAGATCGCGATACTGTCGCACGACTCTACTGCGACCAGTCGCAGTCGCGTCGTTGATGCAGTCGCAAAGTCGCCGTCGTCTAAAAGTGTCATGTGTGCTGTGGCCTTTAAATAGCGTCAGTCCTTTATACACCTCGTGACGAGTAGATTAGATATAAATTTGTCGTTAGTTTCGCTACTGGATTCTAGATGGCGCTGTATAGAAGATTCGAAATTGTACTTCAAAATATAATAATAGAGTAACAGGAACTTTCTAGTAAATTAATAAAAAATAATACTGAAGGTCATATTTAGGCGTATTCTTTCGTATACATATAAAAAGCAATGTTCGTTTGTATATTTGTCCTCTGAAACGGTAGAGATCTATCTATATATTGAGTATTGAGGTCTTGTGCCTTTGTTCAGAGTTTACTGATAAATGTTTTGGACAAAATTTGGAAAAGTTTAAAATAATTATAAAAGGAAATTAACTGTTATCCATTACCGATTCATGTGGACAATACTCAAGAACATAGCTATATTACATCATATATAGATATTAGACTTGTACATAAAATTGTTTACGCATTAGATATACTACACAGGCATACATTACTAAGATATATAGATATACAACAAGGTTCATAACCTTACACACAGTCTATATTGCACCACCACCACCACAGTCCACCTACTTTGTAGACTAAGTCTTGTCCGTTGGTTCCTTTGTATCTGCGGGCTTACAGTTGAGGAGGAGCAAGTACAGTTTGGGGGCGGCGCCCTAAGTGTTGGAGGACTCGTCGTCGGACCGGAGCGCTAGCATGTCCGGCAGCTTGAAGTGCTGCATCTGAAACGGCGGCTCGGGGCTGTTGGCCGCCCGCACCTGGAAGTAAACGTACCATGGTTGATGTAAACTTTCTGAAACATCGCACTCATTCAATCTATACTAATATTATAAATGTGAAAGTGGGTTTGTTTGTTTGTTTGTTTGTCCTTCTTTCACTTCAAATCGGATCAACGGATCGGTGTGATATTTAGTATGGAGATAGTTGAAGGACTGAAGGGGGCCATCGGCTCGAAATAAGTGCAATTTTCTTTTTTTACCACGCGAGCGGAGCCGCGGGTAACAGCTAGTAATTAAATAAGCCGCGATAATATCCCGTTAAAGTTCTTATTATAATTAATAATTGTAATGTGTAAGATGTGTTTTACAATTGTCAATTGATTTATTGATCCTACGAAAGCTTGTACCTACATAATATTAAAAATGGTCTCCTGGCCGAATTTAAATAGGTCATCTCTATAAGACTAGTGTGCGCAGAGGGGAATGTACACTGATGTACTATACATATCTAGGACAGTTTCACCAGGTGATGCCGAAAGTGATGACAACTGTCACGAATATCATCATCAAAAGAAGGCATCAACAATGAAACCATAGATTTAGAATTGTTTACACTACGTGAAAGATGTACAAAGCGTGGGAGCGAGACATTCAAATTAAGTTCCAATCATCGGAAAAGAAAAGAGACAGTAGATGAAGTACATATGAGACAAATAATTGTCTTACGCAAGTAAGAGGCCATAGCGACCCGATTACAGAACAATGACAAAGTCACGTAAGTGTTTTTGTAGTAATTGTGACATTTGTGAAGTATTATTTTGTCTCGCCTCTGTTTGCCTCTGCATTGTGTATCTTGTACATTCTAAATCTATGAACGAAACATACAGTTATGTTAAATGATGTTATGGCATAAGTGACGAGATACATTACCACTTGCGAGTTGCGTCCGCGCCGGCGCCGCGGCAGGATCCCCTTGCGCGCCATGAAGAAGCTGAAACAACACAACAGCTGCAGCACGGAGAGCAGAGACCAGGAGAATAGTTGTACAAGTGTCCAGAGGCAAATAACACTTCCTATGGGGCACAGAGAAGTCATCAGTCAGTCCAATCGTCGATGATGATGTTTAAGAACAGTTGCAGAGACTTATTTGATATCTGCAATAACAGACAATATGCCGATGTGTTCTGCATGACCTCTAGAACTTCTTGGCATCCTGTGACCTCTGTCTCGTAACCCCTGCTGCAAAGTGACAGCCATGTTGTCATGTTTCGTGCAGTGTATGAGTTTCCCGTAACCCCTTTAAAAATGAGAGCGACACGTTTTTACTTGTTACTTGTTGGCCCGGCCATTTGCCGCAACTCGACGCTATTGCGCCTGTTTTGCGCGTGGGTGGGCCTTTTCTGAGCGACGCGTTAGTATAACCTCTATGCGGATCTCTTTGTCGAAAGACACAAGAGGTGGTCAAAAGTGTCCCACTATTCGTTTCCCCATATATAGTATACGAAAAACTCTCAATATAATTGTGCGGCTACTGTCGGTAGTCCCACAGACTGCTCAGTTGCCGGTGCAGCTAAGTAATTTGAGGCCAAATGGCAGCCTTCATTTGTCTAAATATTCTATTCTTACATCCTACTAATATTATAAATCTAAAAGTTTGTGTTTGTTTGTTTGCTATTCCTTCACGCAAAAACTGCTGATCGGATTTTCTTGAAATTTGACACACATCGGGGGTAACTTGGATTAACACATAGGATAGTTTTTATTCCGAAATAATGTTTCTATGGGATGCAATGTGATGATTTTCCACGGGACAAACTCACCGTATGGTGGAGATGGGTATGTTGAACTGCTCGGACACGGTCTGGAAGGTGGAGCCGCGACTGACGCAGTCGGCCGCCTGCCGCAGCACGTCCTCGCTGCGGCGGATGCGCTTGTTGATGCCGCACTCTCCGCCCACCACTGACGACGACATCTGACGAACATATGACAACTTTACGGTACTTTCTAGTCTGTAACATGAGCCTGACAAATCTGAGGCATCAATGGAGTTTGAGTGGGTGGTCAGGAGCGATATCGGGGCGCAAATGCTTTTCGGCCAAAAACAAAAAAAAAATTGAATTTTGCGATCCTTAGTGTTGTGTGTTAACATACTAGTTGGAGAAAATATAAGCGGTGCGGTTTCGGTTACAAGACCAATCACGGTATGGTATATGGTTGGGATCCACTACACAAGATACCGTAACCGTAACCGGACTTGTCACCTTATGTATCAAATCCGAAGAATCCCTTTGCGAATCCGGTCACAGTCAGAAGTCCGGATACGTTTATGGTGGTGAGTCCGGCTACGGTTGCAAGTTCAGTTGCGGTTGCGAGTCCGGTTACGATTACGTTTGCGAGTCCGGCTACAGATGAGGTTGCGGTTACGGATACGGTTGCGGTTATGGATACGGTTGCGGTTGCGAGTACTAACCACGCTGCGGTCGCCGACATGTATGACGTTGACGGCGGGCGAGCAGCCGGGCGCGAGCGTCACCACGCCGGGCCGCACCTCCACGAACGGACCGGAGGTGGCCATCTGAAACACGCACTCGGTTAGCAAATACTGATCAAAGTTAAAAACAGAACATTAGTAACTGTGCAGCTGCTGTGTGTGAGTCGGAGGTAAGGAGATCAGTTTTCTTTGTTACACTTAAATTAACAGAGTTGGGGTATATGACTGACCCAAAATCAAAAACATTTTCGGTAACTGTACGCCTTCTGCCCCTCTATAATAGAGTGAGAAGGCTGATCTTCTTTGTCACGCTAAATATACCAAGATTAGGTAGTGTTCCAAACCACTAGTTTGAGTTTTACTCTATCTGCGGATAAGCGGGGGATTCACTTTTACTACTTTTACTAACCTCTTAGTTGAATGAACGCCTAAAAACAACTTAAGGATAAGCTAAAACTACATATTATCATAAAAATACATACAGGGTAAGTATTTATTCAGTGCACAAATTTTTCTGCGTGTTATATATCGATAACTATGTACATTTCCGCAAAAAAAAAGGAATATTTTTTTTAAATTATATTATCAAGATAGATATAGATGTTAGAATATCCCACATTTGCAAAATGTACCTATTGTCAAAGGCACCGCCTGCGCAGCTCGCCGCTCGCCGACCGAGCGGGGACACGACACCATGTAGGTATTTATTAAGTGAGAGATAGTAGTGTCCATACACTTCGTTATTTTTTGGAAACATTAAACTGGCCCTAGGATATAGAGTTTTTATTGGAGATCGAAAATAAAAGTGTAGTTAATGTTGCTTCATGTATGTAGACAACATATCGTAATTTGTGCACGAAATAAATACTTACCCTGTATAAAACACTGTCAGATGAAGACAACCTTCTAGGATTGCTATTAGCATTACAGTTCTAGTGCAGTAGGCAGAAAATGGGAGTTAAACGATTGCAACAAATGTTCTTGATTTCCTTTGCACAAATGTTTACATTTTTGTCAGTTGAAATTTGATGCAACTAATTGAGAAACACGTCCATAGACAATCACGACTCGCCACACGGTGAGATGCCTCACGGAATGAGCTGGTTTACTAATACCATGCCCGCAAGGGTCGCAGGGTCAGTTAGGGTTGCCAGACGAAATGAGTAAAATATCTTGATAAAACTATAAAAAATATGGATTATGGTCGGGACAAAAAATAAACATAAAATTACTGTTTCTTTCTGACGGAGCTTAGGATTTCAAAATGTCATCTAAAGGTTTGTCACCTGTACTTTACCCCCTTTTATAATATATTTTTAGTCTGGACACTTTACCACTTTTTCGGGTCGCAGGACATCACACAAAACGTCGGAACAATCCCGAGCATCTGGCAACCCTATTCGCAGTGCCCCTGACGGTGATATGCTCGCGTGCGATGGCTGAAGTGGCCTCGGTGATATCGTGAACGCCTCCTGGAGAGGGTCATAGCTGCGACGGTCAGGTGACTATGGGGGAGTGTGAGGTGAGCGCGTACCGGAGGTATCTGGTGTATGATGAAGGCGGGCGGCTCGTCGCGCGTGTCGTACGTGTGGTCGCCCGCGACTCTGCTCGCGTCGCCCTCCTCCGTGTCGCTGCCCTCGTACTGGCACTGCACGTTGGCTATCGCGTACTCTGTAACAACACAGAAGAGGTAGTGCCGTGCTCTCGCGCTCTCGCGTTTCCTGGTATTCGTCGCCCATTAAAGGGGAAGGGAGAAAGAAAAATACATGTGCACAACCTGTATTCAACTCAAAGGCGTCCGTACTTTTAAAAAAACACCGTTTGTACCTTTATTGTATAAAAATAAATTAAACAGTAGGGTTATGACTCCGGGGGTTATAATGAAAATGGCAGCGTTACAAGTCTTATAAATGGAACGTTCGGTGCTGTTGGAGTTTTGAGTTTAGAAAAGATGGGCTGTCTTCATTTAGCACATCTCGTCCAATGCTTGTCGCATTTCAAGTGTCGCAATAGACACCTGTGTAATGTGTATGTAATTCCCACTAAATTGTCAGAATAATAATAAATAATTTATTATTGTTACTTTTTAAATTATTAATACAAAACTCAGGCACAGAAAGATAATCTACATTTATAATTGTCACCCCAAGAGCATTACAACAAAAAATATAGGATAATTTAAAAAAGGTGTCAGAAGGCCCCGGCGAGATTCGAACTCACGATCTCCTGTTTACTAGACAGGCGCTTTAACCAACTAAGCCACGGCGCCTCTGGTCAGCCGAGCGAAATAGTCCGACGTATACCACGCGTGACCTTGTCGCATATATTTATAACTGGATTTGAGTTATAATATTATCTCGTCTCATTAAGACCACGTTTTATATTTATTACTAGCTGCACTCCGCGGTTGCACCCGCGTAAGTTCCGATCCCGTGGAAATATCGAGATGAAAAATAGACGTTGGCCGATTCTCAGACCTACCCGATGTGCACACAAAATTTCATAAGAAACGGTGTATTCGTATCAGAGGATCGGGAATCAATATTGTGACACGAGAATTTTATATATGTAGATAGTAGATAGAGAAGATATAAATTTTAAGAGACGGCTACGCAGACGACGGATGTTTTGTCCGCGGAACGAAGTATTTAAAGTACCGCCTGCTTGCGTTACTCCACAGAGTAGGTACTATGTATTATATAGAAACGTTACTCCATACAGTTGGAAGCGTTCCATTTTAGCGGACAAAAAACCGTCGTCGGCGTAGGCCATAAGAGATAACTATTCGTAGCCGACCCTTAAAGTTCATATCTTCTTCTCTATCTCTAAACATATAAAATTCTCGTGTCTCGATTCTCATGAAATTTTGTGTGCATATTGGGTAGATCTGAGAATCGGCCAACATCTATTTTGTATCTCTATATTTCCTTGGGCCACAGTATAAATGCTTCATATTAATTATTTTAAACCGAAACTCAAATTTATAGTTTTTTTGCGAAATAATAGGCTAGGTTCCGAATAGACTCCTCCCCGAAGATGCTGCCACCTTGTCTAGGGGGCTTACGTGCCTCTATGATCCCCAAGAACAGACTTGGGGGGAGATGCAAGACTAAGAGCAGCACAGCTGTAGGACCTCTCCACCCATCCCTTTCAATCCGCAGGTGGCGACGTGGATTAGGACGACCGGCGTGGCCTGCTCCGTTGGAGCATTGGGACCAGAGGTCAGGATGGGAACCTGATCCAATGTCGTAGTAGGGACTGTCCAAAGGCAGCCGGATAGTCCTTCAGGAGAAGTCTGGCCATTTCACCGAGGCCAGCCTGTCGCTGGATGGATCCTGTTGCTTGTAGATCCGGGGCCCTCCATTTATAGCGGCTGAAGGCACCCGCAGGGGTTTACTCGGTAGTGCATCACCGTTTCCAAACCCAACACTGTTCCCAGTTGAACCACTCGGCCTCCTGGGTAGCGTACCGTAGGTTTATTTTTTTATATTTTGAATCAGATGTATTAGTGAAAAATTCAGTAACAGCACAGCAACTAGACCTCTTACAAAAAGTTGAAACGTAGGTTCCCGTAAACTTTTTTTTTGGACCTGAATGTATGCTGTGGAAGCAAAGATTAATCGGATTGCAAAGATTCGTGGGGCGACTAGACTATGTGTGGGCTTATATGAGGATCACTGCACGGCAGATGGGAAAAATGAATTCCGATAGCCATTATTATCACGGCTAGTGCTAAAAGCTGACCCCGTGCACTTATGCTTTAGAAACAAATATAGCTAATAGATATTATAATTCATTTTCATATGGTAGTTACTTTTTTCGTGATGTAAAAATAATCAGGACTGTTTTTAAGGGCTAAACGAGAAGTCGGAGCTCTTCGAAGGCATGATGACGCCTATAGCCATCAGTATAGTTGTTAATTTCCTACTCCTCTCCAAACGGGCACCGAAATCTTACATACCACAGGAAGCCTCACACCATAGCTGTCACGTTACCTATCATGAGCGAGAGGGAAGTCCTCCAGCCGTGTCGGACAGTTTGGCTGCAATGCGCGACGACCATGTTGCGCCAGGGGTCGCGGATTCGAATCCCGCCTTGGTCATGGATGTTTATATATGCATTATATGTAGGTACTTCTATAATAAAAATCTTAATATATAAAACTTCATAAATTAAATTTATTCCGTTGTCGGTTAGTTCCCATAACGCAAGTCCTTACGGTACTTAGCACGGGGCTAGGCTAACGTGGTGTGTAAAGTTCACAGATATTTATTTATTTATTATTAATGTAACAATGGCAATAACAATTAAATATCTTAAAGGACGGTCCTAATTTAAAATATTCAATAATAAGCATCGAATATCTATA
>LUGF01046113.1:226028-249887 GCA_001625245.1 Calycopis cecrops | reverse complement strand
AACGTGGTGTGTAATTTCCACAGACATTTATTTATTTATTAATAATGTAACAATGGCAATAGCAATTCAATGGCTTAAAAGACGGTCCTAATTTAAAATATTCAATAATAAGCAATAAATATCTGTATTAAAATTATAATATCGTTCGTGGCCTTTCATGCAAATGCTGTGGATTCCTGCTATTTTTAATCTCCGGTGGCCCAAGTCGACTGGTTGTGGGAGGCAAATGTGAGCATCTTCAACACTTTTGCTCGTGTTTATGGGCGCCCATAGGTAACAGAAGCCCGCGACTGCTCGTTTGTCCCTCAATCATATAATGGGTGAGAAATAATCAAAACAATGTTTCAAACATTTATTTACCATATAGAAACGTTACGATACACAAATCACTTAGACACAACGTGTTAAACTATAATTAACTAAATAAATACTTCAACTACACTTTGGTTCGTTAGGAACTTAATAAACAAAATACTGAGTTAATTTTATAAGATATTGACATTGGAAATGTGCAAATAAAATTGACTACTCAATAAAAATCATAAGTGATGATAGAAATTATTACTGTGTATAGCATGTGCCATATTACTCATTTATAAAAGCTATGTAAATTCGTAACCGTTTTTTACTTTCTTTTTTTTGTCACCTATGATAAATAATGATAGAGAAAAAGAAAAATATTATTAAAGATACTGTCAGCACTATCATAGTAATAATATATACATATCTGAAATTGGGTAAAAGCCCATGCCAAGAAAAAAAAATAGGTAAAAATAATTATTACATATTGCACGTTTTTATAATCTTTTGAAATGAATATTTATTTACATAAATATAACACGATTGAGACAGGACAGAATATGGCGTGGGTACCTACTCATTTGGGTCCCATAGCTGTATGAGCTCTTGTATATTAGTCTCGCAATCAATGGGGCTCCAAAAACTATTTATTCTCAAAAAAAAAATAACTCACCTGTCGTAAGTCAAAAAATAATACTAATAAATCGTCTTGATTGAACCCCCTCAGAAATTATATTAATATTTGCTATTTTATAAATATCTCATTTCCTATTATGTTAATAAATCACATAAAATGCACATATAATAAAAATAGTATAATATATTTGTATAATAATAGTTATACAGACTGTAACTCTGTAACAAGTAAGTAGTTGTTATTGCACGGCCAAACATCGCTAAACTCTCTAGCTGTCGATTTATCTATTTCTCTTTTCTTTTAATAATTACTGAGTAACTTCCTTGAATAGATAGCGATGAAGACGCCAAATTAAAAATAACTAAATCAAATCCAAAATGCTTTTAAATATGATTATATCAATTATAATCATATTTAAAAGCATTTAGGGTTTGATAATACAAAAGTTTTTCTCAAACTTCAAGCAAGCTGCTGAATCAATTTTCAACAGAATGGAAGTAACAACTTCCACTTGTCGTCACTAGATGGCGTTTAATATCCTTGCCATATGATGTCGATGACTGTTTTTTTTTTAATTTTTATGTTTCCTAACGAGATTTTTCTATAGTAAACAGAAATTAACTCTTATCGAGTTTGCGACATTTGGCGGGATTTGCGATATTGAAAAAATACTCTATTCTATATTTGACACCCGTTCTCTTACATCTACCGTTAGACTAGACATCGCTTACAACAAACTTAACTAGCACTTAATTAAATATTCAACTATATTTTGGCAATTGTAATATATATTATATTGTATAAGTAACTATGCTGATTCGTGATTCACAAATATATATTATTATATAGATGTAGAATCGATTTAAATAAATTATACCTAAATGAGATAAATAATGTGAATAAATTAAATAATAACTATATATTTTTGGGTAAATTAAGTACGATTGCAGTCAATAAATATAATAAATAAAGTCTCAATAAAATGGCTAAAAATGAAGATAATACTCTAGCCATTTAAAATTTAAATAAATAATCTTCAACTTACACTTAGAGATCTAAAGATTTCTTTCAGATTGGCAATTAGAAAAATCAGTTTGACTAAGTACAAAAGCTATACGTTATGTATTCCTAAATAATTAATTAGCGTTTTAAAATTATATATTTGTTTTAGTTACTGTCAAAGTGTATATATATACTAATATATTTATATATCACACTGTGTTTCGATATCATTTGGACATTCTTACATGAACGATTTTATACACCATTTATGTAAGAATTGTCACATTTAAGTTTTAAGCGGTGCTTGTTTATTAATATTAAGTATTAGCTCTCTGTATCTACTAAAAATTAAAAAATAATGTTATTGTTTTTAAATTAAATATGTATAATATTTTTCAAAGCCATATTGCACAGTAGCGCCCTATATATATATATGTCAGTTTGTACGTGAGTTATTTGTGACTTTGAAACATGACTAAAGTATATACGCTGCAAAGCCACACTCATTTGTGCTTTCCAATTGGCTTAGCCACAATATTTTCAAAGGCAAATTTTCGTAAATTGGAGTCTTAATGTTAATAAATAAAAATATCCAAGAAGCGCCTTCTTCCTGAGACGTACGGACTACAACAATTTTGCGATTTTGACAACATCTTTTTCGGTGGATTATTAAACAGTTTTGTGACAGTTACTGATGTAAAGAACGACTAGTTTTTGTATACCTATATATATACAAAAACCAACTAAACACGAATATCGAAACCCGAAAATCACAATCCAAACTACCAAAAAAAAAAACGCGCGAAATAATAGTGCAAAATATTGGACAAAATGTCCAACCTGCGTGAACACATGAAATCGCATTTGGAGCCTTTGGGAGCTGATATCTTTGGGAGATTGGTGTCACATCTAGAGTTGGATCCTGGTCTGATATCTTTGGGAGATTGCTGTAACATATGGAGTTGAATCCTGATCTGATATCTTTGGGAGATTGTTGTAACATCTAAAGTAGGAACCTGATCTGATATCTTTGGGAGATTGCTGTAACATCTAGAGTTGGATCCTGATCTGATATCTTTGGGAGATTGCTATAACATATATAGAGAGTTGGAACCTGATCTGATATCTTTGGGAGATTGCTGAAACATTTAGAGTTGGAACCGGATCTGATATCTTTGGAAGATTGCTGTAACTAGAGAGTTGGAACTTGATCTGATATCTTTGAAACATTGCTGTTGAGATTAAATTTTTCCCTCGAAGGTTTCACTCCCGGCCTCTGACAGCAAGTTGAGTGGATCGTGAATCTGCGGAGTCCTGGCGCCGCGGCGACCTTTCGAGAACTGACTCTTGATGTCGTACTTTTCCATCCAGTTGCGTAACGTTTTCCTTGGGACCCCGTACTTGTTGGACGCTGCGTAGACACTGTAGCCCTTCTTGACAGCGATGAGTGCGTCTCTGAGATGCTGCGACGAGTACTGCTTGTAGGATTTCTCTTGGAACACGTCTGTTTCAATGTTGACGATCGCGTTAGGCCTGCGGCCTATGAGCCGCGGCCTGGCGTGGATGTTGTAGGGTATCCCATGGTCCACGTCGATGAAATGCCTCGTCACTATCTCGGTTGAAGTCCGCACACCTGCAACAAGCGAGGAGAAGAAATCGCCCTTTAGTTTTGTTTTTTTTTTACAAATCTCAAACATGGCAACACAGGTCTGTCGTATCGACAGGGCGTTTCTTTTCCTGGCTTCCTACAGGAGGGGAGGAGGCGCGTCTGTAAAAAGCGAGGAAAAGCCGCATCTTTTTTGCTTGTATACGTTATCGATAAACTTGATCAAATCTAAAACATTTACTGTTGTTTATAGCAACAGTTATAACGTTGCAGTTATTACTGACAATATAATCGTGCACGTATCGAACTTTAATTGCATTTAGCAATAAAAGCGTGTTTATTTTACCAAATATTTATTTTCTATAAAGCACGTGTTTTAAGACTGTCCCGTCAACTAGTGACTGAAATATGAACTTTTGACAAGCATATTTTTGTTTGGAGTTGTAAGAATTAAAATATACATTTAGTACAAAAATATAATTTCAATATTAAATATTATTATGACATTGTCCTTGTTTTGCATATTATGAAGTCATTTACTTAATACCTAGTATTACAAATAGACTAAAAGGCCTAATTTTGCAATTTTTGCAATGGAAATGCCATACGACTGATCTGATTTACATGTAAAAAAAACACATTTAAATAATACAATAGTCTCCCAGTAAAAAATAGCTCTTCTTCGTTTATATGCACTAGCCTATGTACAGAAAAAAGAAAAATATAAAGGACACACGGGATGTAATGGGTTCAATACAATAATACAAACATAAATTTATCTATTTATTTAAACTCCAATAAAGAAACTGATACAATATATTGGGCGGATGTTTCTTGACGAAATACATATGGAGACATAAAGCGAGAGAAACGTGACATCATTTTAAGGCTCACCTGAGTAACAATATTTCTCCTGCGTTTGTATCAATTAAAAGAAACTGTTTTACCCATACAATATTGACAGTATAAGTGCAACGCCATCTAGTGACGACAAGTCAAACTGCGAATATTCCCGAATGTCGGTAAAACAGTTCAAGCTCATAATCCAGACGCGGCAATCTCGCCCGTCTGATCTCTGTGGCCCGTTAGCCAGTAACAAATTTTCATAACCGTCCTCGTACACTGTTCAGAGATATGTGTCATGGAGAGTTATAATAGTCAGCTGCCACTGTCTAGTTTGAGGATCAGTGCCCTCCTTTTTGGCGAGGAATTGATAATTTTTCTACTTGCATGGAATGTTCCTCCCATCACTTGCGTAAAAGCTGACATAACTCTTCATAACACGCATCTATAGATAGGTATCGACAGAGGAAAAAATAGCGCCTGGCTCAAGGGCTACTAGTATCAGAAATATTTCTATAGATTTTATAATAGCAGAAAAACAGCTGCATACATTAAGTATTTCATCAGGAATAAAAAGTAACCATTCCTACTAACTTGTCTATTTAATACACAAAAACACTCCACTTATAACGTGCGTCCGACCAACTCGTGTCACCGAAGTCAAGGCACACGGTGTTTGTTGCGAATTTAAATATCACACTAGGCATATTCAAACTCATCGTGAAACTAGGTAATTTAAAAAAGCTGTATGTACAAGAATTTTTGAACTACATCCGCCGGAAAGTAAAATACTATTGTCCGCATATTACCAGTTAACATCATCGTCCTACATTAAAAAAAACATGTATCAATCGTATCGTGGAAAGACAAAGAGTGTATCATTCCATAGAATCTTCCTTTTTGAAATTTACTTCTTAAGAAACGATATTTAAGGCCCACGGAATGAAACAAGCGGAGTGACATCTTGTGACATTGTGACACCCAATGTAACGCTTTGGCGCACATGTCTCCCACCTGTCACACCTGTACCTGTACAAAAGCAGGTGAATTCAAGTAGCGGATGGCTGTTCTTCACATTCTCATCTCCTACTTATTTTGTAACTGGCATAATATGGAACATATGTCATCGGCGAATAATGTTGACTTATTCTTATCCAAATTCTGCGTACTTTCCCTTTCTGTACAATTGTATCATAACTGAGAAAAAGCAGATAAATTCTAGGCACTAGTAGTTCAAACTAGCAACACTGGTTGGTCGGACACAACAACAAAAAAATAAAAGTACCTTCACATTCCACAAATAACTGTAATATTTAATAATACATCAATAGATATATAATACAAAACGCAGACGATCACATCATCATTAAGTACTTAGTATACATAAATATAATACATATTAAGTAATATTTAAACGCAAGTATGTATATAATACTGAATACACTAGACATTATGTATATATCTACAGACAGCCTTACACACTATGTATATAATTATATACTAATAGGCACTTTATGGACTGTAGGCGCGTAAGAAACTTCTGCCATATTATCATAGCTAGCGCCAAACTTGGTGAACCGTGTGAAGTAATACTTACGAGAACTGATGTTTAAGTAACTCTAGCAAGCATATAAGGTGACTTATAATATTCGCTAATTATATCTAAATGCAACCCAGGAAGTCTAGATTAAAGAAGTTTTTTTTATATATTATTGATCCATTTAGTTTGTCTGTTCTAAGTAATAACTGGTTCTTTTGTAAAAACAACTGTTTTTGTAATAAATATTAACCCTGTAAAATGTACTAGACACATTCTACTTATTTCTGTCTAGCTTCTTTCCTTGACCTAATAATATTCTACTTTTAAATCAAACTAACATACACATACAAATTATTTTAAAAAATGTTACAAAGCGCGACATACCTCGGGATTTTTTTAACTAATCTATTTTGCATATTTTACAACCTTCGTAAATAGCTACCCTTCCGTTTTGCTTAATTGTATTTAAGTACAAATAATAATAAGCAGCCCTTACATACTTTCTCAAAGTAGTTAATAAACAGAAATGTTTTCCAGCTCTCGCACTATGTCATTTGCATGTAACTAGCTTCATACAGTTCACAACATTTGGCATTAAATTTTCTGGTTTATAGTAAATTCTTAATAGCTGAAAGTTAAAATTGGCAAACAATTTCAATGCTTAACTTACGAATAATATTATCACACTGAGTTAGGCAGCAATAGCGGTGCAGTAATGTCTTACACAAGCCCCAAAGAAAAATAAAACAAATACCGGAACTAAACTATATATAAAACATAGGAACATAGTACGTAGCGGCGCTTCGTATCAAAATGGCGCCCAATCTTGCGTATACGCGTCAAATATCTTTAACATACTGAAGTAGAGCGCGTATTATTTTACACAATTGTAATACGTGCAGCTAACTTCAGATCATTAATTTTAAACGCAATTTTGAGTCACTGTATATGATGACTGCCGATTGATAATATATTGTAGCACAAATGAGGAAACAACTACATTTATGTGTTACGTCCAGTTTGTTAAATCGCGATTCCCTTTTTGGACAATTTTGAGATCAAAATAAAACAATGTACCTACGGGTAACTCGGGAGAAAAATACTCAAACGAGGGTGTTTTTACCCTTCGTTTTCGCTTCTGCTGGCATTTTACAAGACTTGTATCCCTTGTGGCACAATATACTATTAACTCTCATATGGCTGTCGCTACGTAGCTCGGGCGGCATTCCGAACAAAGCGGTGCTTCGCCATTAAACTGATTCGATGCAGTAAACGGAACACTTCTAATTAAGTACATTAACATTAATTAATATAAATAATTTATTATAATATTAATTATAACTAACACGGTACAGCCGCCCTTGCTGGGAAATATAAAATTAAAACTCATATATCGCCTAAGCACAATGTAAATAAAAAAAAATACAAATGACTTTAATCAAATCCTATGACCAAAATTTGATCATAGTTAAATAATTATTTGCACAATTTAAAGTAGTAGGCTTGCGCATACGTTTGCACGTAAATTTGCACAAATTTTAAAAATAAATTCAATTTGTACAAAGACGGCTGTACCGACCACATATCGTTAACTAACAAATTTCATTTTAAGTCTTTTATTTATCAAAGGACGAAGTCCATACAAGCACACGAATTTTCAAAAAGGCCAATTTCGCACCTACCTTAATTAGCTAATATCCTAACACTTATAAAACAAAATAAATATGGATGCCCCATAACACCAAGCTAGTGATAAAACGAAAGAATTCATTTAAAATAAATAATAAGGGACATCTTTTCATCGTAAATAAAATCAATTCTTTGGATATAATATTGCGAGAGAGTTAAATAAATTTTTCATGTAAATAATAGTGTATTTTTATATCTTTGAATATCTTTGGCAGTAAATCGCACTTTTGGCATTTAGCCTTCATAATTTTCATTTTAGATATATCCGTTGCTAGAAATTATATATTAGGGGTTATAATATTGCACATAAAATAACATTTTTATAACATAGACTTTTCTTATGTTCGACATGAACTCATATCGCAATAACCCCTAGTATAACAACCAGCGACATCTAGCGGTGAGCGGCGACGCTATTTACGAGTACGTCGGTCAAACAGTCGCGAGCTCACAGAAGCGTTCGCGTCTATAATTTCAAATGGACGTTAGTATTCTTTTCTCAAATCTTAGTTTCAATTAGGTATATATTATTAATACGTGTATAATTTTGGTATAAATTTATATTTCCTAAGTAGTGTTGGGACGTTATACTGTTAATATCTTACTTTGCGTCCGTTAGGTTGTAGCACGGATACCAAACAACGAGTATATTAGGTTCATCTCATTGGTACCAAGGGTATCGAGCATCTTAGAGGAGTTCAATCCACAGGAATCGATTTAAGTTTCGCGGCATGGAAAAATATGAGAAGTAAAATTTTGTAAATCGTAATATAACTCTTGAGTGCCTTTCGCTTCAGAAAGAAACACGATCGTTCCTACGGAGTAAACTCCTGTGGCGTGTCGGCATCGACTCGCTCTGTCTCTATGCTAAATTGTTACTAGAGTATTAATCAATAATTTCGTCCCGTTTGTAGCACCATCGCAAAAATATTTCAATTTTTTCATTTCGAATAATTTCAAATAGAGAATAAAAGAGAAGCTACAAATATATTACACACACAAGCATAAGAGCCTCTACAGACATTATATTAGTACATAGATAATCTTGTCGGAATTTCATTCAATAAACAACACGATAGTAACAGGTTACGCATTTGCGTACAGTTTCATACTGAAAGGCCTATCGACAGACAAGTCTGCACTCTGCGGGGTCCCTAAATGCGCCAAGGGAAAATGTAACGTCAAAGCAAGATGTTAAGGTTGTTATTTGCATTCATCAATCATACGAATCGGATACGCCGTTCCGACCAGTATGTTAATAAAAACCTTGAATATTCCATTGACGCTTTAGCACCGCTGAGCGCATCCATCCCGAAACAGAAACGTTATTTTACGCATTTAAAACGCACTAGTTAGCTCTTGCTTAGATAATTCTGTACCAACAAAACTCTATAACGAAGAACAAATAAAACGCGACGCAACCAACTCAAGCATTCTGCTTGCTATTCGCCATCACATTACATTACGCTGAAAATTAAGATGACTTTGATTTGTCAAATTATCTATTTATAACACTGGTAGCACTGGTAAGAAATAGATACTTTTAATCATTATGTGTAAATTATAAATTAGAAACAGCAAACGTGAGTAAACTTAATAAAATGAAAATTAAAATCGAGGAAAAAGAATCGGAACCGATGCATCGAAAATCGATAAAACGTTATGAACTCGCAACATGGTCATGGTTGAATCAAATTGACAAAAGCAAAGTCACCTTTTGCACAAATATATTTAAACAAAGCCTAACAAGTATCGCTTATATTTGCAAACAAGACTTGCATTTAGACCAGCTTAGACATTTGTAACGAATGTAAAACGTGACACAAAACTCGTGCACGCAAACTTCAATTCGTGCACGCACCTGCGTACGAATCTTAACCATACTAAATATATCATTTATAAGCTTATATTTTTGGACGATTTATATTATATCTCCTCCTTCTTAGCTCAGCAACAGTAGGTCTCAGGCAGGGCCTTTTATGCATCCAGTGCGAGCTTCTAAAATTACGGCCTTGGAAAATGCTCTGTGGTCTGGCCGTTTCTGCACCCTGCAGTATTTGCGCCCTGTTCCAAGGCACCGATAGCGCCGCCCTATGTACGGCACTAACGATATTAGTGCCGTACGGTACAGATATTATATCTCACGAAGTCAGGTCTAGGTAGTAATCGGTATCTCTGTAGGCTCTTGTATGTTATATACGACAGTGCTCTTGACATTAACAAACTATGTTCTTCCGCACAAATTCTTGCTGCAAAGATTTGAATATTGAGACCATACGCTTCGACGTAACGCCACGAAAATAAAGTCTGAAGTTGTTAAATAACATCCTGCGAGAACGCATATTTGCTTATGAGCTTTGCGTGCGCGTTCGTTACAACACTCTTAGCAGTATTGTAGTTACTTTACTAGTTTTATAATCAAAAATATAAGATATTTATTAGAGGTCAAAAGATATACCTTTGCTGTTTCGACTGTGACACTAGCCGTGGTCACGAGCCGCTAGTAGCTTTAACCTTTCGGTTACCGCGGACGTTCATTGACGCTTCAAAAACACGCAGCGAACACGTGGTCGGTACCGGGAGAATTAATAAATATCTCATCGTGTCAAAGCCCGTAAAGTAACTACAGTACGTGTAACAAACGCGACAGTCTCAAACAAGTACTCATAGCCATGCTTCGTGAGATAGAACATCTACACTACAGGGCTGGCAGGTCACTCGTGCAGCGACATATTAAGGGCGGTGGTGTCGCTCTCTCCCTCACACTTATCCCGTTCGTCCTCGCTGGACGCTTGTCCCGTGAAAGACAGAAAATGTTTCCCAAAGTCTTCGGCGCCATATTCCGGCTTGTCCGCCTCTTGGCTGTGGAAATCCGCCTCTCGCTGCTTCTTGCTATTTTCTACGAACTGCTTGAGCTGCTGAGGCATGGGGAATGACGACTTGATGTGGCACCTCTTCATCCAGTTGCGGAGGGACTTGCGAGGCACCTTGTGTGTTTGGGCGGCCCTAGAAAAGAATAGTATTGTTGAAATTATTTCGAAACGTAATTCCGTCTGTTTGTTTCATACACGTTCACTTGGATATTAAGATTATATTGTCGAGGTAGGACAATATTTGTTAATACGTTCAATATTGCTAAAAGTCTTTACTCAAGTCGCGAGGTAGTTTTAAGACATCGATCTAACCATTTTTAGGAACTCAAATTTTAATTTATATTCATCAGGACAATATAGATATCAATGCGCGTCATTGGTCACTAAAAGCCTCCTCACGGACCTCGCTATTCTATAAAAAAACTCACCTATAGATGCTTCCACCTTTCTTCACATCCATAAGCGCCGCCCACATCGCCTCGTTCGAGTACCGCCTGTTCGGGTTGAATTTACCCATCATTACCCTCTCCAAGTCCTTGCGAGACAGCCCAGAGGAGCTGACCTCCTTCCCTTCCAGAAACTGGTCCAAATCCGCCTTCAGTACCGTCTCGCCAATGTCCACATTCTTGTCCTTGAATATCGGCGGCCTCCCGCGACGACGGGCTTTCTCCCCGATTTTGGGGAAAATCTCCTTCGATTCCTTGTGTCTCGGTATCAACTCTACCTCTGATCTTTGGTTCCGCATTTCCTTGGTCTTTTTCACCTGGTTCCCTTTCAGCAGAGACACCTCCAGCTCCCCGTTCTGCTCTAGCCACGACTTGTAGTAGTCGTTCTCGTTTTTAGCAGAGTCCTCGGTCATATTAGTGAGGCCGTATTTGGAGAACTCATTTTGTATTTCAGCGGCGTTCATTTTGGACAGGCGACTCATATACTCCGAATTCGCGAGGCTCTGGAGTTTGTTTTGAAAGAACAGTTCGCTTTCCGGTTTGACTCGTATGAACGGAGCTTTTCGACCTAAAAATTTTGTAATACAATTTAGTCCACCGTGTTAAGTATTCGTGTATAGGCATTTCATGCAGTAACTTTATTTTGGAGATACAGTCATTACAATTTGAAAAGACTCTTGTCACTATTTTAATTCTTTTTATCGTCAAATTTTACACCCAGTTATTTGTCTTGTCTATACATATTATATTTCTGGTGACAACAGACAGTCAAATAACAGAATGTATTCAAAAGAAATGTACAGAAAAGTAAAATTACATCAGGATCAGACAAAAAGACGAGATGCTATTTTGAAAAACTGTTAAGAATATTTTGTTTCAAATTGTAATGATTAAGCCTAAAACTGTCTTTAAATAGAACTGTATTATGTCCAAAGTCCAGATGTACATTAGAAAAGAAAATTAAAGAGAAATGTATTCGTCTGACTCATCTGGTGGTACCTTCATTTATACATGTCATAGTAAAATAAAAAGCCAACTCTATGTAAACCATAGCCAAAACTAAAATAGCTCAAACAAATTTAAAATCTCATAAATGTCCCAATAAATTTACAAGAATGATAAACACTCGTACAACATAATTTTATAAATAAATATAAATCATAAACATTCCAAAGAAATGAACTAAAATTAAATTGTGTGAAAACTTAAGTAAATCATAAAAATCCGTGTATGTAAAACCTGACGCTAGACTTATAAGACCCTAGACAATCCAGATTGGAATAAATTAATTCTGCTTATAAGAACTAAGATTTAAATATTCTATAATTATTATTTATAGATATTTTACGCTTAATAGCGTATATATACGTGCTTTTATCATAACACATTTATGAATGTATTATTTATTGCACACCTCGACCTTAATTTGCCAAAGGGACAATTATTATTTTTACAATTGGTGGGTAAAGGATGCAGATACAGAGAATAACATTTGACACAACTCAGTCTAGACGGGAAATAATGTACGAGAATTGAATTGAGGGGCTGAAACAATATCATAAAAATATAAATTTGAAGTTTTAGGGAGATTCACTTTTGCTTCTGGCAATACTTGACACAGCACAGCTTAAAGACAGTTTCAGACACATGCTCGGATGAAAAAAGCAGTGAACCATGAATGTTTCAGCTGGATACAGAAAAAACAAAACAAAAAAAAATAATGACAAATGACATGTCTGTAAGATAAACCTTGCAAATAAATAAAAATAAAAAAAAAACTACATTCATGGTTCAATTTTCTACCAAAAATATTATATTTCTACCAATTTAATATCCAAAAATGGCCTACCTTACAGACATTCATTTTTATCCCAATCTTCTTCAAGCACTTTTTACAATGAATTCGAAAGCCGTAAACCCGTTTTTATGATGAACTTAACTAGCTAATATTAAATAGACATTTATTTCTAAGTAAAACGTTTTAACAATGTCCAAAGAAACATATAAATTAATTTTGACAGATTCGCAAATCCCAAAGTTGATGTGATGTTTATCAAGTCACATTTGTGAGTGAGTTGTTTTAGTTTTATTTTAAATATCAGTAAAATGCAACCATGTGAATTATTTGCTAGATTATTAACGTTTTATTTGATAGCAGCTCGTCAATCTGAGAACGGATTTGCTCCAGATCTCTGACTCACTACGACGAACTTTAATGTGGTGTAATAGGTAAGTGCTATGCTGTATTGCGTTTGTTGCAAAATGTCAGCAAAGCTGTGACGTTTCGTGTAGATTGTGACTACCCGGTGGGCCGTAGGAGGGAAAAGGCAGCACTTGCGCATAAAAATTATTGCGATTGTTATATGTGTCGATAGTTATTAATAAACTCGTTTGCCTCATATAACATATAAAAAAATAAATAGTATAATTCGTTTAACTATAAGTATGTGATTTATTATAATATAGATATTTTTCTATTCGCCTTTGAAAATACTGTTTTTAAATATCCCATAATTATGGATTGTGTAGTACTAGTATACATATTAAGGAATATTTACAATTAGAAAACAGTAAGTGTAAGAAATTACGGAACCATTATTATGACGTAATATTTAGTATCAGTATGTATTTTAATAACACATCACGAAATATTGGCTATCAGAATAATATCATGAGCCACATACAGGTTTCTGTGAATAAAAGCTTTGGTGTCGTTCACCAAGACCTATCCATCCAAAAGCATCAAGCCACCTGGCTATAAGGCTCTGCTGTAAGGCCTGACTTTAGGGCTTGGCTAGAAGGTCTGGCTCTATGCTTTAGCTGTAAGGCCTTGCTTTACGGCTTGACTGTAAGGCCCAGCTTTACAGTTTGCCTGTACCTTGTATAGAGCTTGCCTTGGGCCTAACTCACTTCGGGTCAAGTCTACAGCGCCCCCCGTCCGAAAAATGCGCAAAGGTATGAGGATGAAGCCACTAATACTACTCGGGATGACTTACCTGATGTTTGTCCCAAACTGCTGCCGGGTTTGCCGGGTTCCTCGTCCTGGAAAAAAAAATTAACATTATTTTATTTGTTTATTTCCTCAGCATCATTATCTAGAATTGTTAAATTTGACAAGCTTATAGTACACATATAGAAGAACGGAACTAATCACTGAAATAATTTTCAACTTTTTGTGCAATTTGTTTCATGCAAAATATTATGTGCAGGCATCCGCAAATATAATTAATTTTGATTATCACGAAATTTAAGAAAATACAAGCAAATCGTTTGGTGTACTACATTTCTTGTGGAGATATCTATACCTCTCGTTGGTACGGAACCCGCGGTGTGACTTCGACTCGCACTTGACTGGTTTTTGTTTTCTAAACATAATACAAAAGAAGCGTCTCAAAATGATCATGCTTATTGAAGTGAAATATCAATGCGTTTGACATCACCACGGAAGTGCTCACCGGATTAAACAATATCTTCCATCTCGTTCCCTCTCGCTCTCTCGCTAGCTTCGCCTCCGCCAAAGGAGGCCCCTTTATTAATAAACATAGATTAACTTTACTCCAATTATTAATTTTAAAATTATTAACCTAAAATCTGTCAAATTTCATAGTAATAAACTATGAAATTGACAGATTCTAGTTTTATACTGGGAGTAAAGTTAATCTATGTTTATAATAAGGCCCAAAGAGTTCCGTACCTCGTTGTACTCTAGCTGATCGTGGTCCAGTTCCCCGTAGTACAGTCCGTCCTCCTCCACAGTTTCCTCCTTCACCTCGTGCACTCGCTCCCTCTCCCTCTCTCGCTCCCTGTCTCGCTCGTGCGGCCGATCATGCTCCTCCGACTTGCGTTTCTTCGGCCCGGGTCCGTTGGTCATTACGTTGTTGGTCATAGTCTTTTGGGTTTGGGTTTGTCCTGGAAAATTATTGAGAAATTCTGTAAAAGCACTTTCGGAAAGCATTTGCCAGCATTTTTTCATAGTATAAAAGGGTTGCCCTCCTTCCACCTCCTCTGTTAATGGGTTACCGGCTACTTACACGCGGCACGAAACGCGAAAACACAGCTGTCACTTCACGCCGGTTTCGTGTAAGCTAGTGGCACCTCCCCGGTCATGCCGGCCCAATTCGGCTGCAGCGTGGCACTACCTCTTACTAAGTAAACAATACGGGATTACGTAACATATTTCGTTCCATACCCATTCAAATTGATGTCATTCTAAATTCAATATGGCGTGACAAATTTGTTTTGTGACGCACGTGTTTATATGACGCACGCATGTGCGTGTGCGCACATAATGTGATGCCGTGTGAGTGTGATACACTCTCGCATCCATACCTGCCTGCATGTTGACTTTTTAGTCTAATTAGTATAGAAACTTTTCATACTAATATTCAACGAAACATAAAGGCTCTCTTCTTATTAAAAAGAGACCCTTTATGTTTGGTTGAAATAAAAAAATATTTTGTTTGTGTGTGCAAATCTGCAACTATTGTATGTGCATATCCCAGAGTGGAAGAAGGACACGCTTGACAGATCAGAGTTGACAGATGATGCCTAAGAAGTATGCAGCTCACTAGCCTCTCCACGGTGTCCTCGATCCTTCTGTCTAGTATGTCACCTGTGGCTAACCATAGACATCATCTAAGGTATGCGTAGGTATCTAGTATATTGTTTATGGCTAATTAGATTAGCCACATAGACTACACGAATCCCACAGTATCGTGAGTTTGCGTGTGCGTGTGCGTACTGGCTGTCGGCCCAAACGTGCGCGACAAGCGAGTCGCTGACAATTGTTTGTGTGTGTGCAAATGCGTGAGTTTGTATGCGTGCGTGTGTGCGTACTGACCGTCGTCCCGAGCGTTCGCGACGAGCGCGTCGCTGGCGAGCGCGAAGTCCTTCTGCTCCGGCTTCACGTCGGTCGGCAGGCCGCCGGGCTCGCTGGAGCACAGACCTGGAGATGACAAAGCGAATAGTTAGAATACTAAAATAAATTACATTTGTTTCTTTTAGTGTAGTGCCACTCTACAACCCTAGAAGCCCAATATACCCACGTATAATTTTGATATTTCTAACTTATTTCACGGGCCGTAAGTATGACGTAGGCGGGCCACGGGTTGCCAACCTCTGGTGTAAGTTGACCAACGATAAATATCGCCTAAAAATCGTCGCCCTGCTACCTCCTTCACCCGGAACGTTACAGACTGCAGCTGACACCTTACGGCGGATGTGCGAGAGAGATAGATATATACCATTCGGCCCAATTTAGCTGCAATGTAGCATGGGACTTACTATTACTGAATTTGTTTTCTTGGAAATATCGAAATAAAAATTATAAATTTCAGGGATATTTTAGGACAAAAAATCATAAAAATTAATTCGTCTCTGGTAATTATGATACTGACACCATATTTTTGTACATTGTGATAATATCATATAATGTCAGGATAAGTTCGTCGGTGGCAGTGTACTGGCATCTGACATCAGTTCTTCAGAAAGAGCTGATGTCAGATAGGCCAAAGAAATTCTAGAGTGAAGGTTTTTAAGAAGTTTTGGAGATGTTTAGGAAGACAGTGTTGATCAATCGACCAGATAGGAAGACTCTTTACAGTCGCCTAAATCCTTACGAGTAGTTAACCAGCTTAGCGTGGAGGGGGAAGAGGTTTCTGTCCAGTAGGAGACTCAAGTAGTTACCTCTAATCTGCAGCGCCTCCGCCGACTTGAGCAGGCTGGGCAAGAAGAGGTTCCTGTCCAGTAGTGGACTCAAATAGTTACCTCTAATCTGCAGCGCCTCTGCCGACTTGAGCAGGCTGGACAAGAAGAGGTTCCTGCCCAGTAGTGGACTCAGTAGTTACCTCTAATCTGCAGCGCCTCTGCCGACTTGAGCAGGCTGGGCAAGAAGAGCTTCCTGTCCAGTAGTAGACTCAAATAGTTACCTCTAATCTGCAACGCCTCTGCTGACCTGAGGAGGCTAGGCAAGAAGAGGTTCCTGCCCAGTAGTGGACTCAAGTAGTTATCTCTAATCTGCAGCGCCTCCGCCGACTTGAGCAGGCTGGGCAAGAAGAGGTTCCTGCCCAGTAGTGGACTCAAGTAGTTACCTCTAATCTGCAGCGCCTCCGCCGACTTGAGCAGGCTGGACAAGAAGAGGTTCCTGCCCAGTAGTGGACTCAGTAGTTACCTCTAATCTGCAGCGCCTCTGCCGACCTGAGGAGGCTGGGCAAGAAGAGTCTCCTGTCCAGTAGTAGCCCCTTGTACATGAAGTCGACTAGCGCCTGCATCTCGCTGAACCTACAAACAAAGCTGTAGTTTAATATCGCTTTCGACTATTTGTGATAATGACGACAGGATGTTGACACTAACAAGTTTTAGTGTTGCCCGCGATATAATCTAATCTTACTTCCTAGTTCCTACTAATATTATAAATGCGAAAGTTTGTATGTTTCTTTGTTACTCCTTCACGCAATAACTGCTAAACCGATTTTTGTGAAATTTAGCACTCACATAGAGAGTAACTTGGGTTAACACAGGATAGTTTTATCCTTAAAAAATGTTCCTATTGGACGTCATGGGATGATTATCTATTTTCCACGGGATCGAAATTTACGCGGGTGAAACCACGAGGCGCAACTAGTGTTTTATAAATTTAAGAAATTTATGTATTTGACATTTTTATCCTAGAAATACCGGTATATAATACATAGATAAACATCTATGACCTAGACGGGATTCGAACCCGCGACCTCTGGTGCAAATATGCTCCACTTATCCGCTCTGTACCACTGTGACAGCCGGTCCGTAAATGAAACGTTATGATAACCAGGAGTGCGGACAATGGAGCCTCTTGGTCAGGGCTGAGGCCGTTGCACTAAAATGAGCCCATCTGGGTCTTAACTACATTGAAAAACTACTACCGTCGAATTAACGAAAGACGCTTTGCATAAGGCTAGGGTTGACAATAATTATGTAGCTTTTGTCCCGTATGATCATGATAGGCTCTGATGAAGAAATAAGGTCATGTTAGTTGGTGGTAGTGCGGGCGATCATGATAATGTCATACCTCATGTTCCCTATGAGCACTATGCAGGGTTATTTATTGAAGATCGGTCAAATTTTCAGATTCGATTCAGAATCGATAACATATGAAATAAATCGAATGTAATACAAACTGTTTTAAGCTCGCAAAGTATATGCATACTTTGGAAAATGTAATGTGTTATTTTTATTAAAATTATTTATTGACCATAAAACAATATATATGGTTACATAAGTCTATTAATCTAATCTAATCATTAATAAAAATATGTTTTAAATAAAGATACAAACAGTTGCAATTAAAGTGGGAAGCGAAACACAATCAGCTGTTTGAGGTACACTCTTCAGGTACGAATGATCGTATGTAATTATAATTTTTACGTACTACACTCTTGGATTGATTTTTATTTCCTTATTTCAAAATTAGGCTAGTGGCTAAAAAAATAACCCTGTATATGGTTCAGGTAAGCAAAGCATAGCTTGTGGCAGCGAGCTGACATCACACAGTTGGTGACGTCATACCTCATGTCCCGCATGAGCACGATGGGATGGTCGCAGGGGTTCTGCAGCAGCAGCCGCTCGAGGTAGGCGGAGCAGGCGGACAGCACTAGCTTGTGGCAGCGCAGTTGCCGCGCCTCGCACGCGAGCGTCACGTCCGCGAACTGCTCCGTGAGCAACAGCCGGGGGAACACCGCCTGAAGACAGGACACACTGGTGAGAAGCAGTACAGCTACACGGAACCAGCACTACCGTGGAAGTGCTGTTCGCTCACGTGACATGTTAATTGGTTTCAATAGCCTTAAATCTCCAATTGCTCGTTTGCCCTCTATTCAAAATGACAGGGACTGCCAAGAGAGCCGACAGAAGTAAAAACAAAAAAACTTTATTTTTATGAGACGTCTAGACTAGTTCGTAGCACACACCCGGAGCCTCGTGAAACTGTGCTACGGATGAGCATAAATCCACTTGTCTGTGCTACGGATGAGCATAAATCCACTTGCCTGTGCTACGAGTAAGCGTAGACACATTAATTGACTTTGGTTTATGAGTAAGATCACGTCCACTTGTCTGTGCTACGAGTTGGCAAAGTTCTGCTTGTCTGTACTACGAATGAGCGTAGCTCCACTCGCCTGTGCTACAAGCATGTAGCTAATGGGATCATGAGCAACGGGCGTACGAGCATGTTGCTTCATGCTCGTATACGAGCAATTAGTTCCTCTTCATCTAAGTCCATACATTGAGACTTTTACTAAGTGTCAAAATTACAAATTTACGTAAATAAAAATCAAATAAATGTAAAATTACTCACCTGTAAATTTGTATGATAGGAGTTCCATCTCACACAGAACTGTTGAGGTGGGAGCGCCATTTTCTTCTCTATATTACTTATAAGTTATAACATATCTTTGGCCGATCAAAGTCAGTCCTAGTTTTGTATAAATTGCACAGTCCAAAAGTGTGTATCACAGGTCAATTATAGGTATATAATTAAGTACATCAATATTTTATATCGAATAGAAACTTTAAGACTAGATAAAAATACAATACTGGGCTAGCTTCCTTCTTGAATACCTGCAAAAGAAAAAGGAGATTTAAGAAGACGAAAATAAATTTAACTACGTAAGGGTAAGGTTGCATTGGTTTTGTTTTAAGCCTAGCCATTTTCCTATAAGAGGTACAGTTACTGATTTTGAACTGAAAACATACCAATGATTTTTAAAAAATATTTCATTTCTACGTATTTTTATGCACATTAGTAAGTTGGGAAGAGGTAGGGCCATGCTGCATTGCATCCAAATTGGGCCGTCACGACTAAAGAGGTATCTCTCGCCCTCACGACATGCAGCGCCGCAAGTAATTTATTTAGCTAATTAAAATCATTGCCGGATATTTTATTGTTTACTTTTTAAAAATGTTGTTTACTAAATTGAAGAAGTTCATGTCCAGCGGATAACTGATAATGCTGTTGATGATGCATAAAAGTCATGCAGGATATCTATGAGCGTCGGAAGTCTGATATGCTCAGACTGCATGTTTTGCAACCTTATACTACAAGTAAAAAAAATATATGCTAAAAAGACAGATGTAATATCGTGGAAACGCGCATTTTATCCATCACGTCAATTAATTAGCCCTAAATTCCTCGTAATTCCTGAGCCCAACCTCTTAAAGTGGACAGCAGCGAGGAAAATCCAATACAGTTACTATAAGTTCTTCCGCAAACGTGCGAGCGAGACGTGCGGCGCGAGCGGGACGGATAGCCCGCTGATATTATTACAACAAAAAAAGGACGGCTCATAAAAAATCGATAGCAGCCAGACGGGGACCCTACGAAGGGGCCGACGGTGCATGCGACGTGTGGGATTGTAATATGATGTGTGCACTTTGTTTAGTCGCTTCTGGTTCTTTGGACGCCGGTCACTCAAATCACCAGCATAGAATTGGCCTGGTTCTGCCGTTTACTACGACGGGTCTTCTTTAGATTAGATTTTATGCCAGATTATCAGATATAGTTACGGTACAGTTATCAGGCTAGTCATATCTAGTCGAGTATTTGCCAAATGACTAAGCTAAGGAAGATTAGTAATTGGTTGTAGTAAATGAAAATGGCATGGACCCAATTTAGCCGAATTCATTACTACTACAAAAAAGAAAGAAAATATACTTTATTGTGTACACATTCAAGCTAGCTTATATCTAGGTGAAGCTAAAATGATTGACAATGAAAATGATTGGAAAATTAGGAAATATTTTGGTGAACTAAGAAGTAGTAAGTACCCCTTAGTCGTGACTGCCTTGCACCTCAATGGAGCCGGCACGGCCAGAGTCGCTCCGCCCGTCAGTCACTTAATGCAGGCGTTAAGTGATAAATAAATAAATAAATAAAATGTTTATTCAGTACCACAAGTTACATTAAATTCTTACATATATTGGAGTCTCCTTTTAAGTAAGTACAGTCACGAGCAATAATATGTATACACTTTAGAACCCTGTCACAATAACTTTCTTTGACAAGTAAAAGCAATAATAAGGAATTTCAAAAATACAAATTATGACAAGGTACTAAAGTGTATACATATTATTGCTCGTGACTGTACATACTTGTGACATGAGACCCCGCTCCTCCTTGACAAAAATATCATTAACTATAATACTGTTTGTGTGTCTGGGTTTGTGTGTGTGTGTGTGTGCGTGCGTACGTAAGTGATGACTATACGTTTCGCGATGGTAATTTTTGAGATTCCCGATAACCCGATAGGAGATGAGGTGAAGGACAAACAAAATTAATAATGAAAATTGATCACGTTTGCACCGGCATCTGCATATTAGTAATGGTTCTTATATTTGACCTTCATCTTACAGATACAGTTTTGCAAACAATACTCAGTGGTGTAACCACTACGTGAGGGAGTCTACTGTGTGCGAGCCGGCAAAACGCTACTGGTCCCTGTCAGTGAGGAGTACACGCGTTTTGGAAGAGGTAGTCTACGCTGCATGCATGCATGTAGCCGAATTGGGCCGGCACGACCGGGGAGGTGCCTCTCGCTTACACGAGATCGGCGTAAAGTAACAGCTGTGATGTCGCGTTCTGTACGGTGTGTAAATTGCCGGTGGCCCATGGAGGTGGGAGGAGAAAGGAAGGCAACGCATCTGTAAATGCGGATGTCTATGGGTGACGGTAGTCCAGAAAATGGATCCCAACTGCTCGTTTGCTCCCAATACCATAAAAAAGTGAAACGCATTCATTCATTTGTTCAGCATCTCTGTATTGAAAGACAAATGTGGCAAATTCATCTTATGAATTTGCCACAGGCATTGAATCTCTGTCGACATTTTTTTATAGGGGCCAAACTCGCGTTGAAGACCACCGACGCACATCAACATCCGCACAACTGTTATGCAGTTGCGTTGCCCTCCTTTCCAATCCCCTCCAACGAACCCCGGAAGCTCACAAACCACACGGAACTCGACAGTAGGTTTCACTTCACGGCGGTATAATTGAGATACCGCCCCGGTCGTGCCAGCGAGATTAGCATGGAATGTAGCGCAACTGTCTGAATGTAAACTATAAATGGTAATTGTATTAGCGACAAGGCTGTGGTTGTCGGACGTTTGCGAGAAAACCGACGCACCGGTACCGTGGGACGTTTCACACACGGCACCCGCGCCCGCCGGCCACGCTGAGCAGACCAACATGTTTAACAAACATACCAGCTGAGGAAATAATTGTAAAGTCAATACGATTGGAATACATTTTATGACGAGTTTGACAAAGGTTTTATTTTATATCTAGGGGGCAAACGAGCACATGATTAGTAAGTAGCTAGTTTTATGTTCGAATTCTTTGTGATTTTTGAATGAGAAAACAAAATTCTACTTAATTAGATATTTGCACGCTGGTGATCACATTGTCAACAACCCAGGGACTGATGGAATCGGAAATCAGACGGGAAAGGGGGAAACGGAGGCAAAAATTTATAAGTTGAGAAAATTATCTTTGCCTGCGCCTTGTGCCTGCATTAAAGTTTTTTTAGCATGGGGGGCAAACGAGCAATGGGAGCCGACGCCCACATACATCCGCACAGACGATATACAGATGCGTTGGCCTCCTCCCTCCTCCTCCTCCCACAGGCCATGTATGAAACGAACTACAAATATAGGCTTCTCGGTAATCCTAATACCTATACCTATTTTTGGATTAATTCCTCTACTTGTACTGTAAGTTCTTACTTCTTGACAATTTCATTATTACAAAATTCTAAATGAACGAGAAATGCCCTAGAGTCCATAAATCGCAGAAAAATACGAATAAAAGCAGCCCGAATGAATCTATCTTCTGATTTCGTTAACTTAAAGCATGTTTTTTATCTGTGTTCATTGTTGAAGAGATTGATGAGTAGAATTTCAGCTTGATACTTCGAATAAACACTGGGAGAGAGACAAAGAGAGACAGGCAGAGTTCTTCAGGTCTGGACGGACCACAAAGAGATCCTAAAAGGGTTCGGATTTTCTAAAACAAGCCGCATCTCAATAGCTCCCGAATAGCCACAATGCGATAAATAAGGCATTTTTATGGGTTTGTGCGCGTCATAGGTGACGCAACACAAACGCCATACAGGAAGTGTCAGCATGGCGGCTGACTCTCGTTTCAGAGACCTAGATCTCGTCTAATCATTTTATGTTGTTTTGTGGGAATTTCACGATCCCTGATGGTTGTGCGAGACCTCACGGATGGACCAACATAACTAAATATAACTCTGCAATTGTCAGCTGCCGTCTACATTACGTAGGTATGTATGCACACTTGGATTCATTGAGCCAACCGAGGAAATAGCAAGAAGGCCAATGACGAGTCGATCTGGGAACACGACAGTGCTCCCGCCAAGTCGAGACCGAAGCAAACACTGCCGCACCATCCTTTACTGGAACCATTTCGCCGCATTTTCAGGCCCCTATTTGGGAACCTCTCCATAAGACCAGAAAAAAATTTCGTCATCCAGTAAGCTATTCACATACTTTTTTTTTTTATGGTATAGGAGGGCAAACGAGCAGTTGTAGCCATTTTCATGACTACCGACGCCCATAGACATCTGCATAGACTACAGATGCGCTGCCCCCCTTTCTCCTCCCACCTAATCCAAAATTCAAGTCTGTACCTACATTTAGTTCCCAAGTTAAGCGAATGCAAAGTTTCTCATTTACGACACTCACTCATGATCATCATATAGACCTAGCACTTCCCATAAACTCAGAGGGCTCAAATTTGGTGCAGTTAGAGTTTAATGGCTACATAAAGGGAAATCTATAAAAACTGGAACTAATAATAAAAAATATTATTATTATTATTATTATTATTATTATTAAGTGCGTGTGCGTGTGTGTGTGTGTGTGTGTGTGTA
>LUGF01046113.1:157503-208026 GCA_001625245.1 Calycopis cecrops | reverse complement strand
TTATTACCATTGTTTCCAGTTTCTATAATTATAAAATATAAATATAATAAATATAAATTGCATAAGGAGTGGACTGCCGCAGTATATACCTACCTAGTCGTATAGTATCTATATACATTGAATATTTAGTTTGAAGGATCTTCACTAGATGTCACTTTAGCCTAAGTTGGCTGATTACTCTATACCCAGTATATAAGTTACTCTATGTGCGTAATGAAACGAAGTTTTTGCAAGTCAACGTTCTGTTTTTTTTTAAACAAAAGACTTTATTTCATTCAGCCTAACTTAAGACAGTAAAGTGACATCTAGCAGTGAAAAGACGTACAAACTAAACAGTCAATACTAGATGGCGTTGTTTTATGGAACTGTGATGAATTCAAAGTAGTAGATGGTAGTAGTGGTAAAAAGAATACGAAAACTAAAATGGCTAAATACCAATCGCTTAGAAATAAAAAAATATATGGTAATTCAGCGATCTATGTATTAAAATATGCAGAATAATATAAAATGTAACTTATATTTATTTTACTTCTGATTTTTTTACTTCTGATTTGGATTACCTTTATCTTAACATATTAGATTCAAATAATTCTTCTTAAGAATCCAAATTTTCCCTGTTAAAAAAAATTTTATTAGTTTCAAAGATTTAATAAGACGTAGAAGGACAAAAATTTAAGAGATATATTATTATAGGTAGAGACGGTTTTATTCTTAAATTTTTTTTAAGTAGGTATCACAATTTTTTCGCATGGAACATTGTAATAACTAAGTAGTATTTAAATTTACATTCTCGTAGCCAAAATGGTTACTACACGAACTAGATTCAAATTAAGATTAAGGCTACCTCTTGTAGCCGTAATATTGATACCAACCTACATATAATCTGTCAATTACAGTTTTTTTGGTTATAGCATAGTAAGCAAACGAGCTGTTGTGCCATATGATGTTAAGTAGTCACCACAGACATCCACACCACCAGCGGTCTAACAGATGCGTTACGGGCCTTTAAAGATGAATAGTAGGCTTTTTTTAGAAGATGATAATGAGACAATCTGCTCCCTTCGTGGTCCTATCGAATTTTTTTTACCTTTTACCTACGGCTTGGCTTAAAAAAACTGGATAGCCACTAGGTAAGTAGGTACATATTATCTACAGATTTAAACTACTTAGTTATGGAGAGTCCCTGCCAAATACTGAACAAATCCATAATTACAAAATGTCCTATCAGCCTAGATAGAATATAAAATTTACTTCTTTAGAACGAAAAAATTCTGAACATTAAATTTTTTTTTTTGTATTTTTGTATTCTAGGCTGATAAGCAGTTTCGTAACCTTGAATCTGTTGCGCGACTATTGGGATTGACCGTACCTAGTTACTTATTTATTGAGTCTTCGTTGTCGAATTCCAGCTATAATCACCCTTTCGACTTGCAAGTTGCACATGACTTAATAAAATGCACAAGTATATGCACAGGCACAAGTGCACTCTCAATTCATCCTTCCTTCTATTTCGACCTGAGAAACCTATTACAAAGTATCTCACTATAGTATTCGAACAAGCTAGATCAAGAAGGCAGTCAAGGAAGATTTGTCGCCTGATACTAAGTAAGTTACTTATACCATACACCAGCAGCGGTCGGCGACCCGCGGACGTCCTGCTTGCGGCCTCAAATGTCTCATATATAAGTTATTGGAGAGGAGAGGTCAAACTAGAAAAAAAGTAAATTGGGCTTCTAGGCTGAATTTCACAAATGTGGCCAAGTTTAGTTTATTTAGCCTCCATGCGGCCCTTGCCAGCCACAAGGTTGCCGACCGCTGCCCTAGGGCATCAGGTAGGTATATCTATAGAACGGTGCCGTAACTCGGGTTTCCTGCGCCCGCTGCGAGCTCCTGCAGCAGTTCCCTTGGGAATGTGTGGTCCTGGTCGGATCATTCCTGACTCCTTTAACAGGAATTGCCTCGCGTCTGGCACAGCAGGCTCCCTTCTTATTCCGGCACTGAGTATAATGCAATTACCTACACACAACTCATGTAGCTTTTTTTCTACGACTTAGGTCTTAGCTTCAAAGCAGCAATGGCAAACTGGGTCCCGTGCTGGATACCGTCGTAAAGTGACAGCTGAGCCGTCGCCTCTCAGCCCATCTGTGAGTTTCAGGTGGCTTATTGGAGGAAAAGGAAGGAGGACAACACATCATCAATAAAACTAAATTTCGGTACACTTAAGGGATGATTCTGGGACAGTTTAAGGGATGAAAACAGTTTTTCACGATTTATGGTAAGTTCTAGTCCTATCGAAAGAAGTTAAATGGCAAAATTGTAGATGATTAAACGATCCATAAGTTTTATATTGGCACTCTGACATACCTACATTCAAAATTTATAGGAAATGACCAAAAAAAAAGAAACAATTTTTCGATTTTTCATTAATCACACACAGCTTTTATTTGTTTTCACGAAATTGAACGATGATGATTTTACTAGTAATAGTCTATGTACCGACTATCTTTTGAATTATTTAGGGGAAAAGGTGCAGTCAGAGCCTATAACGAGTGCAGAAGACATCTGCACAAACAAAACTGTGACACCGTTATTGGACCTCCAGCTTTGCAACTGGCATTGCCAGTGGCGTAGCTTACCATTGGGTTTTGCCATTAATTTAATTTAAATTTATAATTTATTTAATCAGTCAGTAATAACTTATTTCTGGTTTACAATTAATTATCTTCTATGCATGAACTAAGCTTTCGCTTGTGTCTCAGATCACAGTGGTCTTCCATTCATTGTAGATAATTACTGAAAGTGCATAAATACATTTAAAAAAGTGGTAAATTACATTATTACTTAACTAGCTGCGCCCCGCGGTTTCACCCTCATAAGTTTCAATCCTGTGGAAACATCGTGATAATATGTAGGTAGCCTATATGTTGACCCGACCTGTTAGTTAATATTCATGCAAAATTTGAAGTAAATCCATGAAGTGCTTTTTGAGTTTAGCCCGGACAGACCAACAGACAAACAGATAAACAGACAAGAATTCTAAAACTATAAGTATTTTTGGCATCGATATCGATTGTAGATCACACCCACAGTATTCTTTTAAAAAAATATTCAAAGTACAGTTTTGACTTTTGAACGTAGGTACCTACCTATAGATACAAACACTTATAAAATTATAACGCATATGTGTGAATATGTGATCCTCTCTGTGTGTATAGTGAGAGAGAGTGAGTGTATGTGAGGGGTTGTGTAGTAGTAGTGAATGGTATTATCTTTGATTATATACACGTCTAGATGGAGCATTTCAAATAAACATCGCAAAGAAATCGTCTCATTTTTCGCACAATGTGTGTATGACAGTTATGTACAGATTGTTTTAAAACCGTAAATGTGTGCGTAAAAAACAACAGCATAAAAAAATACCCTTAATTTTGTTACTAAATCAGGAGGAACTAACAGATTTGTCATGGATGTTTATCTATGTATTATATGTATTTTTCTATAATAAAAATCTTAAATATATAAAATTTCTTAAATTTATAAAACATATTAAATATATTTCCGTTGTCTAGTCCTGTAACATAAGTCCTTACAGTACTTAGCACGGGGGTAGAATAACGTAGTGTGTAAAGTCCACTGCTACATATTTAAAAAAACTTCCCTTTAGTTTTGGAAAATTACCCTACTTTTCTAGTGACAACACCGTACCATTAGTAAATTGTGAAATTAATATTCGTATTTTTAAATTTAAAAACTAACCGGTGGAATAACATCTTCTATTTGTTATTGGATTTTCCTACATGGTTGTGACACAGTTGAACAGAACAAACCGGCATATTTATTTATTTTTTGAGAGCTCATAATCGCGTTACGGTCTAGATGGCACTGACTTAAGCGAAGAGCTTGTCTACTATATGTAGTAGACACGTTTTACGGCGCTTTCAGGTGGTTGATGCGGTATCTAGACGTGTATATAATCAAAGGGTATTAACATAAGTTTATAGAGCGCTTTAGCATTTTTTCTGTCATTTCATAATTAAATTTAATAATTTAAAATAATATATTTATTTAAAAAAGAGATGGTCTTTTATACAAACTTTCAACCCCTATTTCATCTCCTTATGGGTATCATTTCCAGAAACGCTTAAATACGTATCTACTCATTTTTAATAAGTATCCCAAAAATATAGTTTTATGTTTCTAACGTAAAAAATGACAATATTCCATACAAACTTTCAACCCCTATTTCACACCCTTCCGGATAGAATTTCCAAAATTCCGTCCTTAGCAGGTGTCTACTCAATAAAACCCTACTCACAAAATTAAATAGCTGTAACTTTAGCAGTTTTGGCTCGGCGATGATGAATCAGTCATTATCATAATCAGTTCATTCAGGACGTCATTTAACCCGCATAAGGTTCAATCCCGTGGAAATATCGATATAATATGTAGCCTATATGTTGACCCGACATGTTAGTAATATTAATGCGAAATTTGAAGTAAATCCATTTAGTACTTTTTGAGTTTAGCTCGGACATACCTACAGACAAACAGGCAAAAATTTTAAGAACTATATTTTTGGCCTCGATATCGATTGTAGATGGAGAAGTATTTTTTTAAAAGAATATTTAATGTACCTACAGTTTTGACTTTCTTACAATTTTATTATATGTATAAATACAATTAATATAAAGTTGTATATATGCCATGACCCGCTGCTGAGGCGTCCACAAACAACCGAAAAAGGTTGACAATGAAGCTGCAATTTTATTTATTGCTAGCATCAGTGCATCCGCTTAGTAAAGATTGGAAATAAAAATGGACATGGAAACTAGGAGAAATAAGTTTAGGTATATGAAGTTCTGTTATTTTTTAAGTTACAAAACTTGTAGCGTTCAACTTCTAATTATTTAAAAATAAATAAATATCTTTTTCAGCATATGCAAATTTAGTGAATAAAATTGGGGCTGAGAGTTGAAATGAAATTTCGTTTGCTTGAAAGTTAATAACTTAAAACTTAATAATTGGGCTAATATTTTAAATAAATATAAATTTGGAAATAAAAATGTGTAAAAAAAATGAATACATATTACTATTTTAATAGATTACCTACTTATATTTCATTACATATAATTTATAATATTATACAATTTTTATTAACAATTAAATATAAACAAGTAATTAAAGGTCCTATTGTATTTGTTACCAAAAATATATGAAATCTAGGAATTGTATACCTAATTTTCTAGGAAATATTATACAATTTCGAAGTTATTTCGAACACCGCATTGGCGACTGGATCGATTTTGAAGACATTTTTTGTGTGTATTAATAGGGATTTGGGAACGGTAGAATTTACAAATCAGCCCGCCAGATGGCGCTGCACTCTGTAGTCAGTATATCGAATATACAATATGGTATTTTTGATAAAACCAAATAGTTAATTGAAATTGAAATAAAAATTATTTCACAGTTAGTTATAGACTTAAGATTAGTTTTTCAGTTAATTTTATTGTATCTATAAATATAGGTAATAAAAGCGTAAGAAAGTCAAAACACAAAACTACAATAAGTACCGAGGCCAAAAATATAGTTTTTAGAATTTTTGTCTGTTTATCTTTAGGTATGTCCGGACTAAACTCAAAAAGTACTGCATGGATTTACTTCAAATTTTGCATGAATGTTACTAACAGGTCGGGTCAACATATAGGCTATATATTATCTCGATATTTCTACAGGATCGAAACTTAGGTATATACCTACTGTTGATTGTCATTAGACAATACCCTAACCCTAATAAGAATAAATTGTAACTAATATATAATACCTAATGTCCTACGTCCTAACATTGTCATAGCGTTAATGACGGAAACTAATTATGGTACTGTGATGGTTAGCAGAGAAGAAGAGTCTTCTCGAAAAGTATGAAAGATAAAACCTGCACCTGCAGCATTACAGTACCTATACATATATTTTTTTGAATTTTAATTTTTATTCCTAACATTTTAGTAAGAGGTAGTGCCATGCTGTATGCTTGCATGCAGCCGAATTGGGCCGGCACGACCGGGGAGGTACCTCTCGCTTACACGAGACCGGCGTGAAGTGACAGCTGTGCTGTCGCGTTTCGTGCGGTGTGTAAGTAGCCGGTGGCCCATGGAAGTGGGAGGAGAAAGGGGGGCAGCGCATCTGTATAGTCTCTATGCAGGTGACTATGGGCGTCGGTAGTCATGAAAATGGCTACAACTGCTCGTTTGCCCCCCTATACCATAAAAAAAAAAAAATATTAAAATATTAAAATTTTTGGTAATTTCTAAGACTTGTACGCGTAAAATATTTGTCATTATTTGTAATAGCACATTTATAACCTGGCAAAGGAGGCAGAGGAAAATATATATGGCACTGAGAAACTTGTTTCAATAAAACACAAGGATACAGAAATGTACATAGATGAAAATAAAATAAAATTTAATAAAGAATTGAATAAAACCATTAAAAAAAAGACTAGGACTTGAAAATTTAGACACACTGGGTATACGAATTTCGAATAGTATACATATACCTACCTAGCTCTACGTAACACCTGTAGACGTTGCTAATAGATACTGTAACATATTTAGATAATATTATTAGAATTTTAAAAAGTTTATAATAATTTCACATATCTTTTCAAAGCATGTTACATTATTACACATTTTACACTGGCCAAGTAATTTTTATTTTGACAAGCACGTGGCACAAACTGGCCAAAAACGCGCGTGATCCCGTCATGCTCCGTGCTATATTTTTTTTATCCGCATACTTATTTAAATTATTTAATAATTCACGCGAACGTCTTTGTCTGTGACGGGGTTGATAGATGTCTGCAGATTTGACGCCTCAAAAGAAAGGGTAACTTGAGGTAAGACTGTGTTATAGAATATATTATTCTATAACATATAAATAACTTATGTCTAACTTATAGTACTTTACATTCTTTAAGTTTTTACAAGTATAGAAATAATTAATATTATTCAGTACATTAATAAAGGTTTATTATTATTATTATAAACGTTAATAAAGATAATTTATAAAGGTTAAAAAAATATATTAAATATGTGATATGGTAAGTATAATTACTTAACCTAAATAAGATGTCATATTGTTAGATGTATTGTCATTACAGCATTGCAGCCAAAGCGGAGCGACACCTCGTTCACAGAACACCTACGCAAAGCGACAGTTTCCAGTGGCCCATTGAAGGGGAAGGCGGAAGAAGGGTAACCTGTATAGTCTTTATGCAGATGTTAATGGGCGTTTGTAGTCATAAAAATCTCCGACTGTTCGTTTGCAAAAAAAAAGAAATATTTCTATACTTACCTAGTTTTAAGTCGTTTCATGTAGATAGTATAATGTAGCTATAACTAATAAAAAGTATGTCTTATAATGTATTTAAAAAGCATTTTTTTAATTTTACACATTTATTTGCACGTAGATCTATAAATTTATTTCACAGTTAGGTACAAATATCGCCTCTATGCTAGGTAGGTAGGTACTACATTTATCTAGTGAGGCCTAAATTATATTGTATAGTATATTATAGGTACCGGACCGTAATAAACTTATTTCAAAATATACAATGTCTACAAGGTCATATTTTTATTCACAATATCGAGAAGCATCAATACTTACATAGTAACATAACTTATAAGGATGGAATAGGTAGAGAAAAAGAGATAATCATTAGTAGGTTTCAATACCTACTACTTATTAATCATTAATGTGTAGTATTTTCAGGGGTTAATTATTACTTCATCATTTTTGTTGTAGGTGACCTAGCCAATAATAATAAGTGAGTATTTACCTAAAAATGTAATTTATTATATTTTATTGCATTAGGTATGCAATAATTGTTATTATTATTCCTATTAATTTCTATCAGTTACGTATACATTAAATAAAAATTGATGAATAAATCATTTCTTGTAAAACAAATTGAGAATAGAGGTATGTACTTTTTATTATACTTATTATGAGCATTTGGGACTTAAACATAGGTTTAGGTATTAGAAACATAGTACCTACAGCACAGGTATCTAATAGTAAAATTTAAGGTTAATTATTTTATTCAATATTAGTATCTACTTTTAAATTGAAAAGTAACAGAATAAGGTTGAAATATAGGTGTTAAGCCAAAAATGTGGCTAGAAATGCACCATATACTTCGATTATTGTCGGGTATAAAATCTTTTTTAATACTATGATATACCAACCTTATTTCACAGGTGATTTATGCCTAAAATATTATATACCTTTAAAAGATTATATTTAACATAAATGAAGTTATTAATTTTTATTTATTAATATTATAAATTAATATTACTATGTGATCTCAAATGACGCGTCGTTTAAACGCATAATTAACATTGTACTCTGTAATCAGTGCATTTTTAATTTTAATTTTTAATATTTTACAACAACAATTTATCGACTGCTAGGTATGTACGAGCATACGAGCATACCTACCTCGGATGCTTCATTTAGGCATCACAAGCACAGAGGTCGGTGCCACAAGGTTAGCCGGCGCGCGGCTAGGTGGCATTGGCACGCCATTTCGTCTGCGCAAGCCGTTCGCGCCGCTGCTCCGTGCCAGCTCCCCACTCAGTCCCTGAGTCCCACCGTCTCCCTCGTGGAACCCACCCTCGTGGAGCCCTCGCTAGCCGTCCGTCATCCCGCTTCGCTCTCGTAATGTGCTCGCGGAACTCTCCATACACGTGTTCGCAGGGTGGATCCGCAAATACTTCTCCCTGCCGTGTCCGACCTTATCTTCCCTTATCCGACACTATCGCGCCGATAAATAATCCAAATCGAGCCAAAATCGCGAATGTGAATTGAGCCGCGCGCGCGCCTGTCGCCACAGTAGGCCTAAATAGGCGGGCCGCGCGACTGTACGCGAAAAATTTGCAAAAATCTCCCGCTAAAATGCCCAATAAGATTCTTATAGGCCTATTTAGAGGAGCCCCGTTCTACATTGTGCAGACTGTGTAGTTTGTGATTGTGGTCACTTTTTGGACGAAATTAGCGGGAATTGTCGATTAATTGGAAGTTTTGTGAAGTGCGAGTGCGCTGACGCGGGCAATTTGGACGGAATGCTGTGGAACACACATTTCTGGATGTACCTCGTTGTTTCGTCTCAACATGGTGAGTTTATCTCTCATTTCATCTAAAATGTTCATTATTTCATAATATGTTCAATAATAAAATAAATAATTAACATTTTATACTCAAATTAGCATATAAGCTTTGCGAATTGCTCTGGCGATTTATCTCCATTTTCACCCATTAAAAACGCCAATATTTTTATATTATTATGGTTTTGTATTATTTATTGATGTATAAATCATAATACATAGCTAATATCACGTATTATATACAGTATAATGTGTAGACAAAATATACTGAACATCAAAAAGCTTGCCGTAACGGGATTTAACTTTTACCTCATATCAACCATATTGTTCTAGAAAATACATTACGAAATGAATTTTTGAAAAGAGAACTTTATCGTTTTTATTTAATGCCCATTAAATGGCTATTAATTGTTTCAAACCAGTGACAAAGTTAGTAGACCCCAACTAAAACATACCAACTTTGCGGGCTTTACCACCTAGCAATCATAATGTTCTACAATTTTCATTATACTATATATTTTTAAAAAACAGATCTCTACCGTATTTTTAAGCTACTGGTATTGGTATTTATTGGTAAAATCCTCTAACCTAAAGCAAATCTGCCAGATAACCTACTAGAATTTTTGAGTAGGTAGGGTGTAGGGTTTTAGGTTATAGTGCTAAAGTATAGACTAGATTATAGAGAACTATTTATACTGTGTAAAATAAACGAAATAGGTGCTCGCCATATAAACGATGAAATCTTTTTTTTTGAGAAAGAATTTTCTGTAACTTTTCCTTTTTATCCGTATTTTCCCATAAGCCTATAATTATAAGATTATTATTCTTGACTAGACGGCTGATATACTTTAACATATCATGAAATCTAATATATTATTAAAACAGTACTAAATGTTCATAATGCTCGACCGGGCCTCCGAAATAAAATATCGCCAATATTTGTATTTACACAAAGTTCCATATCTATACGAAATATCATCAAAATGAGCCTACCAGTTTTCGACTTAGTCCCGCTCAAATATCATGGAACAAGATTTTTATATACACAGACTAAGAACACAAACATAAAAACAGAAGTCCCGGGAGTCAATAATAGCAGCATATAATTATTTTCTAAAACCTCCAGAACACACCACATCTTGTTGAAAAAAATTCACGCCAATAGTTTAGTAGTTTCCACATAAAACGAAAAAGAAATAGCGCTACATTTATTACTTCTTTGATGATAAATCGTTAAATAATAAAATATGTCTTTAAATTAAAGAGAGTTCGAAATATAGAATTTCGTTTAACTACCTATACCTACTAAAAATGAAATGATTTTAGCTAGTTAGACAATTTTAGCTTCTCCAAAAAGAAATAGCACAAAAAATGTGTAATTTGGTAGGTAGCTACCAATTCTTATCAGATAATCTCTTTTACATTTCTTTTGTCTGATTTTGCAAAATATAAATTTAAATCATTTAATTGTAAAATATCACGTACGGTATGAGGTTATAAGTTAAGATAAATATAACCAAACATATAAAAATATAACTATAATATAATGTGGTTTTAAAAATAATACAATTTAAAAATATAATGACTCTTTTTGTATGTGTAGTCTCATGGACGATAGTGAATGAAATAATTTATATGTTTATTAGTTTATTTGATCGAAGATATAATTATTTTTCTTAGAACATACATTTATCTTTGTGTTTGACTGGCCTTTAAAACTACTAACAATATTAAATGTAAAAAAAAGCCACTATTGCATTCCCAAAATTATTAGTTACAATTTCGTCTATTATTTATTTCTATCTATATCATCAATATGTAATACGAAACATAGTTATATAATATACAATACAGACAAAATATAGCTTAGACTAAATAAGGATAACATATTAATATACCTAGTGTTAAAAAGCATACAAATTTAGTAACGAAAAAATAGTATTTGGTAGGTAAGCAAATTTTCAAAATAATTTTCATTCCAAATTACTTTCGATTGATTTTAATAAAAAAATCTACATCTTCTCAAAGAATTAGAATATACAATTTAATTTTAATTATAAAAGTCATTTATATAAACCAAGATGAGAAATTTTAAAACATACATTAATAAAATAAAATATTGTTATTTAATTAGTTCCCATTCGTTAAAACATAGCAGATGTAGCTTTATGTCTAGTCAATGTATATGTCTGTCAGTCTAGTAAAATACGAATACAAATAGATAGTAACAAGAACAACACATCTTCACCAGTTTCCTAATGAGGTAGTTAGTAAATAATAATAAATAGTAGTGGTAGATTTTATTGTTGTCGTTCAAAAAGTAATTCCTGTAATTCTATTTTGAATAAAAACTTTTTGGTTTTGATTTTGATTTTGAAATCAATTAATAATATTAGGGAGGTAGGTAGAGTAGTCGAGAAGAAGGTAGGCATAGTATAGTGTAGTCAAGATCCAATCACAAACTTATTTAAGTTTATAAAATTGTTCATGAAGTGCTAAAGTAATCATTTTTGTGATGTCTGGATTCATGGAGACAATTATTCCACCATGCCCCATGGAGGAAGGAGGAGGAGGAGGAAGGAGGGCGACGCATATGTAAAGCCTCTATGTCTATGGCGTCGGTGGTCATGAAAATGGCTCAGACTGCTCGTTTGCTCCCCTTATACTTAAAAAAAATCATTCCACCTCGTCAAATATTTACCTAAACAATTATTATTAGCCGAAAAAATATTACTCATATGTCATACCATAAATAAGTAGCACTTAGTTGAAAGTCTTTATTTTGAGTATTGCGCGTTTTTGTTATGTAGCCATGTTCTTCTTCCCTGTAAAAAATTACAGAGACCCAATGGACGGGCCATTGGGTCTCTGGAATTTTCGGACCTTAAAGCGTAGCTGGCTAAGAGAGACCTTCCACGCGGTCGTGCCGGCCCAAATCGCCTCAAGACAGAAGATATACCTCTTTCACCTTCTTCTAAAGCCACATCTAGTGGGTTCTGAATGAGCAGTGGAATCTATTGCATATTATATTACAATTCTTAAACGATGTTATTTTAAACCAAAAAATCTATGAAATTTTGTATATTAGTAGACACACTAAATGTGGTTGATATGACGCGTATGTCGCCAGTATTTTCGCGACGACACCGATACAACTAAATCTAATGGTCTCTCTGTCTTTTTTATGTTTTACTAGCTTTGCTCCGCGGTTTCACCTGCGTAAATTTCGGTCCCCTTGAAAATCATCCCATAGCATCCCATAGGAACATTTTTTCGGGATAAAAACTATGCTATGTGTTAATCCAAGTTACTCTCTATGTGTGTGCCAAATTTCATGAAAATCGGTTTAGCAGTTTTTGCATGAAGGAGTAACAAACAAACGCACAAACTTTCGCATTTATAATATTAATAGGATTGTTTATGTAGGTACCTAATTACACTTCAATTTCCACCCACTTCAATTTGGAATCAGCTGCCCCCTCGGTATATCCGGACCGATACGACCTGGGGCACTTCAAGAAAAGAGCTTATTCTTTTCTCAAAGGTCGGCAACGTGGATGTCTGTGGGCGTTGGTGATCACTTTACAGCAGGTGATCCAACTGCTCGTTTGCCTCCTATGCTATAAAAAAAATTACCTATAAACAAGCGTAAACCTACGCTTGACGTATTTTGTTATTTGTATCAGAGGCTCCTGTATATCCTAATTAATTAAAATTTTTAAATTTTTAATATAATAAGTAATAACTAGTTACCAACTAGTAAATTGCAATATTTGCAAGTCATAGGAATTATTCGTTCCCCAGTACGTACATAATATATCGATAAGATTATGTTAAACCTATGCAATTATTATTTTATATGAGGGGACAAATGAGAGTGGTAAGTCTATATCCATAGACTACTATAGACACCCGTAATGCTCTCGTCCAGTCCAGCCCACCAATAGCCGGTCGTATTTAATGTAATTTAAATTAATATTAATAAAAAAAACTATAAAAAGTATATAATTTAATACAAGTATAATATTAATTTTCATCAAGAAGTGATAATACATTCCATCAACTACTTGGAACACAGGACTCTTTTTGCATTGCAACCCAATTGCTAAGTACCGTAATGACTTATGTTACAGGTACTAGGCAACGGAAATATATTTAATATGTATAAATTTAAGAAATTTTATATATTAAAGATTTTTATTATAGAAATACATATAATACATAGATTAACACCTGTGACCAAGGCGGGATTCGAACCGGCGACCCCTGGCGCAACATGCTCCGCTTATCCGAGCCCTGTACAACTACGCCAGTCGAGTCATCAAAAAGATGAACTAGGGTGTTGAAGTTTATATGGATTTCTTAGAAATTAAATGAGTGTAACCGCGGGGCACAGCTAGTCTCCTAATAAAGTAACTCACACTGGCGAGCTAGTTGTTAATATACTAAGTTTCAAATTATACTTTTTAATTATATATACGTCCTATAATTATCTATCTATTAAAAGTTAGGGTTTGAAGTGTAGTCCGGAAATGTCGGCGCGGCCGGGGAAGTACACGCGAGGCGCGAAGTGACTTATTAATTTAATAACCTCCATTAACATTTATTACCGTGTCACACGTGATAGCTAGGTTGTCGAGTTTCGTGAGGTATTTTAAGGGAGGACGTGCGTAATGTTACTTACCTTCAAGTGATCCGGTGCTCGTAGGCGCCATGACTTTTTTTTTTATAGCATAACGGGGCAAACGAGAAATCTTAGCCATATTCATAGCTACCGATCATCATCATCTACCCATCATCCGCCTAGTGGCTATGCTATTGGATTGCCCTCCATCCCCTTCCCGCTCGAAACGCTGGTTTCGAGTAAGCGAGAGGTACCTCCCCGGTCGTGCCGGCTCTGCGGTAGTGTAGCACTACCTCTTATAAGATGATATAAGATGATCTCAACTGAGGTGGAAGAGGGTTATGTCTTTGAGTGTATGTGTATGTGCGGATGTATGTTGGCGGCTACAGCTTGCACGGATCGACGTTTTCTTGCTCCTACAGTAATATTTATATTAGATTTGAAACGTAACTCTTCTATCTTCACTAACTTATATCCTTCCTCAACTCCCGTTCTCCGCGCCTGATCACACATTTCGTAACGCTCTCGGCACGCATTCGTCAGCTGATACGGGAGTATTAAAAACAAGAAAAGAGGAAGAGGAGAGGAGCACTGAACTCGGCCTACGTAGGAGAACCTAAGTTCACAGGCACCTATTTACAGTGGCAGTCTAGATTAATAAACCTTGTGTTGTCATTGAAACTACACAAGTCTGATAAATTTCAACACAATCGAATAACGGAAAACGATTAAAAATATTTTGCAAATTTTACAATCCAAATATCGTTTATTACCAAAATTGTGAGGAAATATATATATTTCCTGCACAATTAATAATATATTTCGTTACATTAAATGAAGTCCTTGTAAACTTACTTTAATTTTAAAAGGAAGTATATGTTTTTTAAACGGATGTCTCGATTTAATTTCGATTTTTTGCCAAATGCTGAGGTCTGCAACTTTTTCAGCCCAGAAAAAATCTTATAACTTAAAGATTATGGGTTTATGCGCATATTCTGACCATGACAGGAAAGAAACCCATAATTTACTTCGTAAGACCTAGACTAGAATCATTAAAATTAGCAAGAAGTAAGTAGGTACCTACTTAGTCACTTACAGTAGGTACACATGAAGGAATAAATCATAAATTATAATTATATCACCGAAAATTCATTACAAACTTATATTTACAGCTTTAACCATTTATTAATTTAATTTAAAAATAATAAACTGCCTCTAAATACACACGACTAAGAAAATTAAATAAACTAAATTAATCATTTAATCAATTAATATAAATTTATAAAATTACATAAAAATATGCTTGAAGTCGGTGCCAAGACATATGCAGGTTTGTCTGCTCCAGCCACAATACACAGCTATGCGACAATATACCATTGTGCATTGGCACGATTTAAAAAATTGACATAAAGGTAGGTTTACCTACCTATATGTCATTTTTCAAAATTATATTTAAATATGAAATGTAAATTTATTTTATTTTAAACTTTTAAGCGCGGTGTTTTAAAATTCGTTTGATATATTTTTTTATTGTCATCGTAGTAGATTTATTACGATCATAACCAAACAACTGTACAATTTAATTATTTTAATAATACTTACTTTAATTATTTTAATAAGATCTATAAAAATAACTTGGTCATAGAGTTGTATGAATGGAAAAGTTGTATTGGTGGTTTTTGAAAATGTATTATTTCTTAAAAATCTCTCGTCTAATATGTCTCGCACAAACCAATTTTCGTTGAATGTTTTAATTGAAGTTAACAAATATATTTTTTAGATTTCTCACTCTCTTAGTTTAAAAGTTAAATGTGGGGGATATTCATTTTTCTACCTTGGAAGCGTCTAACTTTCAAACAATTGATTTTGACGAAAAACAATTTTAGTAACCTTAATGTCATTTTTAAAAACCTTTCAATAGATACCCCTCACATACAGATTAAAAGAAAAAAATATTTTTAGAAATAGTTCTATGTATGGAGTGCTCCCCCTAAATTTTTAATTTATGTATTTATATTAAAAATTAAAAAAAGCGGTTGTTAGAATACATCAACTTACAAAGTTTCCACTACATAGGCTTAATAGTATCGGAAAAATTACTGTGACATACGGACGAACGGACGGACGGATAGACAGACAGTGAGCAAATAATTTAGATTTTTTTTAAACATACTGAAACATACTGAATAAGCTTCTCTTTTTGATTACAACAAATTAAACCTAATTTTAACCGAAATCGGTTCATATAATAAATACATTATTACAATACCCACATTCATATTTTTTTGAAAAACCAAAAAGGCACCAAATTGGTTATTTAGATAGAATTACCATAGAGAATTTCACGTTGACCCTATTCTTATCCCCATAATTTCTGTAAAAATATTTAAAATTGTGTTATACCTACACAATTTTAAATATTTTTTACCTAAATCGAAATGTTAATTTTACAGTTACTTATTGTACCCAACTAAATCAAAGATCAAGAATCGATCGGAGTCAAAATATTTGTGTCTAAATTTAAAAACAAATAGTTTGACTCCGATTCATCTACGAATTGGTTACGAACCATTTAAAATTCATTATGAGGTTTGGACATGCCCCCATTCACCTCGTTTTACCGATAGGTATTATGTAGGTACTTAATTATGTTATTTACACATTTCCAACTCCTGACTAGCTTTACTATTCAAACAATACAAAGTTCATAGTTTATTCCGAGCTATCGGTAGCTCGGATACACACAGCCGAAACTACAAGACTTTTTTGTCCGTAAAGAGTTGAAATAGGGGTTGAAAGTTTATATGAAAGCCGTTCCCTTTTTTTAATGTTATAGCGGGGCGAACGAGCATTCTGAGCTATTTTCATGACTACCGACGCTCAAAGAAATCCGCAAAGAGGCTCGTTTAAAATAAACAAACTGTTTGCAAATGTGTACTACGTCAGGGTGGTGTAATTGGTGATGAAAGCTTATATGGAAGTCCGTCAGTTTCAAAGTTTTAAACCTAATTTTAATAAAATTATAATAATTTAATAATAATTATAATATGAGTACCTATTGCAGTGATTTTGAAAATTATGTCCCTGTGAGGGTGAAATAGGGGTTGAAAATTTGTACCTACCAATGGGGATGACTTTGTGACGATGGCACCTTGGTGTGCACATGCAAAAACACTTACAGTTGAACTTAGAACCTCTTCCTACAATTTTTAGGGTACCGTAGTAAACGAACCCTATAGTTTCATCAAAGTTGTCACTTGACCTGTTTTTATTAAATATTAGAAGAGTCCCCAACCCGCCAACTCTCAACTTTTATAAGTCGTGCTTTCTTTCAATTGGGACAGAATTGATGTGCAAGCCCTTGACCTCTTTTTGGTACAGAACTCTAAATACTAGCAAGCAATACTAGCAATAAACTACGTCCTCCCACTCTGCTGAGCTTCTTTACAATTCTGACATTATGAAGTGACGTTTATTTCATTTTAATGGCTCCAACTGTACACACTCAGGTATGAAAGAGCTTTGTGTAAAATTCATTGCCTCTGTCTTTGATATTATTATCAAACTGTAAAGCTGGGTGGCAATAGTTTTTAATTTTTATTAGGCGAAATAGAATGTACCCTTTTTTCAAGTTTATCAAAGTTATCTGTTAGATAATTCTAGAGATTTGGAGATGAGCCCTTACATGCTTTGTATAGATAATATAGTGGTATTGTAATAATATTTTAGTTTATATAGTTTATTGTAGTAATATTAATGTTGCTAAAAAATGTTGTTGATAAAAAAGTTGCATAAATCATCATCATCATCCTTCGTTAGGCTTCTGAACGGTACGGCGAGTTCATTAGTCAGACCAAACTGAAATGTACGGTTGTCACTTCACGGCGGTGTTATGTGAACGAGAAGTAGCTCCCCGGTCGTGTCGTGCTAATACTCTGCTGGTACTGTCAAGCAGCATGGGTCTACCTGTTGTTAAGATGTAATATTTCTTTTGTGTATATTGTGTAATATTACGAACCTACTAAGGAGGGTAGCTAAATCAATTAGTGAGGGGCGTCGCGCGTCGGTACGAGAACATGTCGATATTTACTCGTGCAGCTTCAAAACTTTTGGAGGGAAATAAGAGAGATTATTTGATGTATATACTATGGTAAAAGGTCATCAGTAAAAGTGCCTTGCTGAAATTCTTGTGGTTGGAGTAATCTCTATTGTCATCGTTTGTCACCAAATGGCTGCAACCGCTTACCTTCCCTCCAGCCCCTACAAGTCTGCTACAATCCTGATGTCAGAAAGAGATGTCATTTACTGACACCTTAGACCTTAGAGTCCTATAGGACATTGAAAACCCAACTCATTATGATAATTTTATTATTTAACTACATCATAAAGCACGCTCCCCATATCTCTAAATCTAATAATTCGTCCTTCGTCCAAATGTCCTTGATACAACCGTTAGAATCACTTAGCCGTAGAAAGTACACATCACCACGTCCATAAGAGAATAAATTACACCTGAACCGGATCGGAGCCGAATACAGGTTCCACGCCACGGGCCTTGGTGCACCCCAAGTCCAAGGACACTCCCAAGGAACCTGTCGGGGCATGTGGAGCCCGGGGTGAATATTGTTAACTTTTATCCCACGATGGTGCCATTGGTCTAAGAATAGTAAATAGACTTCATCTATGTCTATTTCTTACATTGACCCTTTTGTTGTAGATGTAAATTGAAGATGTTCGGTGTATATTTTATCTTAACTTACCTAATAGACCCTCTGCCGTCGCATAGATCGTGATCTAGGGTGGCCAAAATTTATTCGGCTGTTTACATTATTTTAAAAATATTTTATGCTAAGAATATTATACCTACCTATATTAAATGGGTTGTATGGGTATATTGTATAGATTATTATTTTGTACTTTGTCTTTTGTAAGATCTATTTCTATTTTCACTTCCTACGTTTTATTTTATATTTTCAATACAACTTTTCTAAGCTTTGTCGTATTTTTTTGTATTATTAACTAGTTTTCTTGAGCTAAAAAAATGATTGTACCTCTAAGCCAGGGTTGTTTTAGACGATAATCAACCTTCTCTCGAGGTCGGAGTGGATAGGGTCCTGTTGAATCTCATTGATAAGTTTGCCCTCGTATACATTTTTTTTACAAAACCACCGATGCATATAAAACTAAAAAAAGTCGTTTGACTGAGTAACTCAGTTGGTAACGTAGCGGGTATGGTGTGCACGTTATGCCAACGGTCACGGGTACATATTCTGCATAGGACATTTACTTATATAGAATGTTAGTATCTACTCAAAAATATTTTTTTAATAAACAAAAAACATCAGGCAGTCTTAAGGAGTGAATATAGAGGTAAAATCTGTAGTCTTATGTAACAATGACCAGTATTTAATAGCACATACTTGTAGCGGCGCGTGGATGCTACGGTTTATCGTAGCTCGACTTTCCAGTGCTACGAAGTATTGCTGCCGTGCTACGGAGCACAGGAATGCACGTAGCATGTTGACAACGCGAACTCATGTTACTTTTCCCTTTCTCTTTTTTTTTGGTACCGCAATATATTTACGTATGATATCTAGGAGCCGTGGTGGCTCCTAGACCTAAGTGAGACTCGACTGTTGGGACTGCAATACCGAATAAACCCCTGTGGGGTCTTCAGCCGCTTTAGTTGGAGGGTCCCAGATCTGCAAGCAGAAGGAATACCTCTAGCGACAGGCTGGCCTCGGTGAAGAGGCCAGTCTTCTCCTCCTTGGGGGCTGTCTGGCTGCCTACAGTCCCTACTACGACGCTTCGTTCCCATCCTGGCCCCTGGCCCCAGCACTTCAAATCTCCGATCTGAAATTGGACCCGCCGGCCGCCAGTCGTCCCGATCCACTCCACAGTTGGATCAAAGGGACGGTGGAAGTTAAGCTGCTCGTAGTCTGTCCGCTCCCCCTAAGTCTACGAAATTCACTATGTTTTATTCCTATATCTTGAAGCTTACGCGAGTGAAACTGTGTATTTATACATTTTTTTTAATTTGTAAAAAATTTGAAACATATCGTAACCGTTGCTTACCTACCCGTAACAGATTGTTATTACGGTTATTATTATCACTAGTGGGTTTCCTATCTTTTATTCTCTTTATTTCTCTGAGCATCTACGGTCGGAGCTCTTCAAAGGGATCATTCCTATTTTTCATGAGCAGCTATCGTACAATAATCACATGGGCCCAAAAATCAGCTTCCGCTATATAAAATACTAGCTATGCCTGCGGTTTCACTTACGTTGAATTTGAAAAAAAAAATCATTAATACTCCGTATAAACTTCATACTCCTATTTTTCTCTCTCAGGGGTTGAATTTTTAAATATCCTAGTACCTAGTGTAAGTGAGTTACATCATGGAAGGAACCCTTGTACCTTTGAAGTTTCTAGCTACAGTAGGTAGTTTAGGCTGTGGATTGATATATAGGTCCGTCATTCGGCCTTTAAATATTATATCCTAATATAATATTATAAATGTGAAAGTTTGTATGTTTGTTTGTTAATTTGTTTGTTGGTTTGTCACTCCATCACGCAAAAACTGCAGAACCGATTTTCATGAAATTTGGCACACAAATATACATAGAGTAACATGGATTAACACAGGATAATTTTTATCCCGACAAAATGTTCGTATGATTTTTGATTGATGAGACGATTTTTCACGGGATCAAAATTTACGCGGGTGCTACCGCGGGACTCAGCTAGTATAGATTATCTATACTGATTATCGTCGAGTCTAGCCTTTACTGTGACCATATACTGGTCATCTTCTAATCGGTTCTCGGCAAGTCTATTAGCTGGCCAATGATTAACCGACTCACAGAACCGCGTGTGGTGATGATGATGATGAAAATCGTCACGACGTGGAATGTTAAAACGCCGCACCTATGACGTCAGCGCAGCCCGTAACACGTGTAAATTAGAGACGCCTAGAGCTAGCGGCTAGTACTAGGTCTGTTGTGTCTACGATTTTATTTTCATTCTCCATTATGAATGTGGTGTGTACGTGGTAGTGCGACAGCGTTGCAGACGGGTTTCGTGCGGTTTGCAAGTTTCCAATGCAGCGCCGGATTCAACTCTAGGCTTGGAGAGCTTGCAGTTGAAAAGGGGGCCCTTTGATGAGTACAAAAAAGGCCCCTTAACCTTACAGGGCCCGGGGCTACAGCCCCCGTAGGCCCCTACCTCGATCCGGCGCTGTTCCGATGGCCTATTGGCGGGCCAGTAGCGGACAGATGTTGCTATAGATCGCTCTCCGTCTTAGTAATATTTGATTGATTGATTGATTGAATCAGCCTGTAGCCGCCCACTATTGAACGTAGGCCTCCCTTATTGAGCCAACCATCTCGATCTGGGGCAGCCCGCATCCATCCGCAGCCCGCCACCTTTCTAAAGTCCTCACACCATCGTGCTGCAGGGCGTCCTACACTGGACGACCGGCGTGGTGTGCTCCGTTGGAGCATTGGAACCTGGGGTTGGGATGAGAACCTGACCCCATTGCACGGTTCCAACGTGAAGTTAGGGACTGTTCAAAGGCAGCCGGACAGTCCCTAAGGAGGAGGAGTCTGGCCTTTTCACCGAGGCCAGCCTGTCGCTGGAGGTGCCCTGTTGCTTTCAGATCCAGGGCCCTCCAATTATAGCGGCTGAAGGCACCCAGGTAGGGGTTTAGTCGGTAGGGGCAACCCAATTGTCGAGCCCAACACTGTACCCGGTTGAGCCACCCAGACTCCAGGCCCTTCTCTCTCCTACTTCCTCCATGTGCTATCGGCTACTCACCGCACGAAACGCGACAGCACAGCTGTCACTTTACGCCGGTCTCGTGTAAGCTCTAATGAGGTGTCTCTTTTGATTATCAGGTGCTCAAGTTGCTCGTTTGCAGTCTACAATCACTTAACACATTATGTAACAAGATGACAAATGTTTGTTGTTATCGTACACAATGTACCCCCTTGTGTCAACAATTTGACAATCGACTGTAAGGGAATCCCTTGTTTGTGGGTTAGCGTGAAAATTTTACAATGTGTGCTGTGTGATAAACTCTTTATTTTACACGCTGTTATTATTATTAGCTTGACTTGTACTAAACGGACGCGGTTAGTTGGGGCCTGGCAGTGCCATTCCCCGCACATCGGGGTGGTGCGGGGCTAGACAGCATTCTTCGTTGGACCTTCTTGCCAGGTCCCAACTTACCGCGTACGTGTAGTATGTGTGAATGTAACGGATTCTTTGAATTACATTTTCATTAACTTCCACAAGTCCTAATTGCTCAAAACTTTACTATTACAATAGTTTCATATTTAAAATATGATTTTCTCATTACTTGATCATAAAAAAGTTTGTGCTTTAGACCTCACAACTGAAGTAAAATTTAATTATTGATTTTCATTACCGTAGTTACAATGACAAAACACGTCATATGATATTTATTTTTAAATACAAAAAAGTTTCACTTAAATCGAATTTAAATTTTAATTTGAATGCCAACCTTCCATTGGCCTCACGGCTCACCTGATGTGTGATTTTTGTAACGCTTTCGCCAGCTTACTCCCCTTGTCTAGCGCGCGTACCTACAGAAGTTTTACTTCAAACATCATTTTGACTCAAATGGGCAAACAAGTGATTGAAGACTTGAGATGAAGCAGATGCTTCTACCCCTGTCTCCCCGACAGCCCAGCCTGTTACTAATTACACGAATCTAAGCAGTATAGCCATCACTTCACGTCGTACGTATGCATTAAAAATTCTTTAAGTAAAGGAATATGCTACATCGCTGTCTCCAGCAGATCCGTCTTTGACATGAGTTTTTATGGGAAAAAGGCCCCTGAGACAACGACCGCTTAAAGCGCTTGAAGAGCTGTCTGCAGCGGCTGCAGCGCTGCGCAGCGGTCCACATTTAGGCTGATAAGTGGATAAGCCGCGATAACCTTATCGGGCTGATGTAGGGCGCCGCCGCGTCTAAGCGAACGGGCTGACACACTTCATCATATAATTAGGTGATCGGTAGATCCCTAGCCCGCTACACTTTTACCCTCTTATTAAAAAACTAGCTGTGCCCCGCGGTTTCACTCGCGTTTAATTTTTAAGAAATCCATATAAACTTCAACACCCTATTTCACCCCCTTAGGGGTTGAATTTCTAAAAATCCTTTCTTAGCAGATGCTGCGTCATAACATCTACCTGCATAGCAAATTCCGCCCGATCCGTCAAGTGGTTTGGGCTGTGCGTTGATAAATCACTATTTCATTCACATTTCAGTTGATAAAAACAAGAGGCATTAAATAAAACCACATATTTAGCATAAATTTCCCAGGCTTCACAACAAATCAGATCAATGCAACGGGAGCAATAGTTTAGCCACAGGAATTGTTTAAAGTTTTATCTCACTTCGTACACGCTGCACGCCAGCTGATCGTCGACTATGAGCGGCCGGGGTCATTCACCAAGTGCGATGTTGTACGCGCCGGTACAAAGCATGATTATATTTTTTCGCTATTTAACTTGTTTGAAAAAAATATTTTCGTATACTTGTCGTAAACTTTTTTTATTAGTTTCGTTTTTAATAGTTTACTAGTTAACTGTAGGCACTTATAGTATATATGGTTTAATTTAATTCCTCTCGCTTTTATTAACCTTGTTAATATAGATAGACATAGATTAACTTTACTCCAAGTATTAAACTAGTATCTGTCAAATTCCATAGTTCATTAATAAAGAATTTGAACAGATTCTAGTTTTATACATAGAGTTAAGTTATTCTATATTTATTAATAAGGCCCGCAGGGCATAGGAACAATAAAGCAATTCAAACCTTTCTGTACCCACGCACATAAATATCTGTACAATTGGGGAGAGGTGCCATGAAAGGGACAGTTCTCTTGTAGAGGCTGAAAATGAATGAGACATGTTTGAACATATTAGAGCTGTTTATTAAGCCTCCATTATTTAACCATAATAGAAAAATCATTCTTTCTGATTTGTTAGTTTATTAAATTCACAGTTTTATTATGTCCAGTCACAGTATAATATGTATCTACCTATCTTAATATATATTTCTTGTGTGAGTGTGTATATCACTGAACTCCTCTTGAATGACTGGACCGATTTTGACGAAATGTTTTGAATGTGTTGAAGGGGATTTGAGAATGGTTTAGATTCACAAATCTGCCCGCCTCAAATCGCAAAAAAAATCAAATCGTGCAGTCCTATAACTGAATTTTAGCGGATGAAACCGCGGGGAATAGCTCGTATTTTTAAAGAAACGTGCTTAATGCTTACTTATGAAAGGGGCATTTCTTAATAATCACCAAAAGGCTAGAAATTATTTTTTCAAAAAAATATCAATTAAGCTTTTAGCCTTAACTCATGCCTAGAAGTTCTCTCGTAAATATCAAAATTTCACAATTTGTGTAGTTCACAACTGTGCGAAGAAAAAATTGCTTTCTCGTAAGCCGTAAGTTTGTAGAGTCAGTGTAGAGACAAGTCGTGGAGGAACAAGTTCGGACAGGCATCGAAAAGTTCTAAACAAGTTATGTTATAAGCTGTCGCTATACATTAACTAGTATCACTTCACCATTTCTATCTAAAACAGGGCTGCCCAACCTTTCCGTAGCTGCACACATAGATCCTTAAAAATATGTACCTCTGTGAAAGTTTTAGTATAAATACCATATTGTAATAAAACTATTTTAACGGATTTTACCGCGGTTTATTTAAGTATTTTACAGTCTTCTAAATACTATTTTAACGGAACGTGGAGTTCCATTAAAATAGTTTACATTCGCCTAAACTTAAGAAGAAAAATACTACCTTTATCCGTACCTTTGCCTTAACGGTTAACCAAATCCATCCAATTGGTTAAGGCAAAGATAAAGATTAGAAACAAGAAAAACATAAAAATATTCTTTATTCCGAAAAACCAAACGCTTACCTTGGGATGAATTTTAATTAGGTAAAACCGGGTCAACTGCTATAGTTTTGAAATACGCATGACTCGGTGACTGCTGATCGGAAAGGGAACATGGTCAAGAGTCCTTATCGCCCTAGATCACCTGTTTTTATTTATAAAGGTGCCAGACAGAAACCCAGTAGCTACAACTTAATTAGTTAACAAATTATCTAAGTTATGTCTATATAAGTTATTAAAATATAACTTAAATAATGAGCTTAATGCGTCCCTGTATAAATTAAAATAAACGCGTTTTACACTTATTACCTACACTTTTACAATTTTATATTTATTACACTTTTATTGGTCGTTTGTTTTAATTACAAATGTTAAATAAATTATTCATAATATTACGTGTAATTTTAGAACAGTGATTATGAATTCCATTATAATTTTTTATTTGAATTAAAATGTTAAAAAAACACAGGTTTCAATCTCAAATCACGAGTCTATAATATGTCACATGTTTATTAATATCGTAGCTAAGCTGATTTTGGCGCAGTAGTTATGAAACAATTGCATATAAATAATAATAATTGATTTATAATGAGAAAAGGCTGCACCCGTAGAAGTGAAGAACGTAGAATGTAATAAAATAAAAAAAAATGTTATCGAGTACAGACTGCACAGAACACATAATATACCTACCTACATCGACTGAACTGAACTAACAATGTAACTTCGGCTATCAATGTGTGTATTAAATGAAAAATGTAACGTTGTGTGTGTGAAGCAGTGTGGGTTTCGTTTTGTTTAATTAAAGAAATAAAATGCAATGCATGCTATTTCAAAGGATTACCTTTCAGCGCTTATCCTACACATTCTAGTCCTACTAATATTATAAATGCGAAAGTTTGTATGTTTGTTTATTACTCCTTCACGCAAAAACTGCAGAACCGATTTTCATGAAATTTGGCACACAAATAGAGAGTAACTTGGATTTTTATCACGAAAAAATGTTCCTATGGCATCCCATGGGATGATTTTTTATTTGCCACGCGGCGCATTACGCGGGCAAAACTGGGGCGCACCTAGTAAACTATACCTAAGTGTGCCAAATTTCATACTTCTCCGTCTACGCAATTTTCGCAAAAAGTGGTACCGAGTTCTTGCTTCACATATTTAATATAGGTACATATAAATATAGACAATGGCCCCCTTATTAATAAACATGGAATAGCTATATCCAAGTTATAACCTAGTAATAAACTGACATCTGTCAAATTCCATACTTTTTATGTGTTTTTTATTATGGAATTTGACAGATGTCAGTTTATTACTAGGTTATTCCTTGGATAGAGTTATTCTATGTTTATTAATAAGGGGGTTGATGTTTAGGCACTGAATTGTGACGTATTCTGCGTCTGTGCCACCCAGATAGATAGATACAGGTTATCTGCAATAATATTAGATAAATATTGTATTACAGCGCTTATACCAGTTTGATACATAAACACAATCTACAACTACAATTATATTGAGAGACTATTCTATAGCCCTGTCTTCGCATGGACTGTAAAATATAATAAATTATTGAAATTAGTTTTTTTTTAATAACGTTGCATACAATAACTTTGCAATTTTCTTTTGGTAACCTCAAAGATCTAGTAAGGCTAAGTTTTTAAGAGGTAATAAGTAATAGTTTTTGGTCTACTAGGGGTTGAGAGTTCTTTTTTAAGTTAAGTTTTTATGTGCCTTATTTGGAAATTAAACAAAACCTATTTTTTGCTGGCAAAGTTCTTATAATTTCTTCTTATTATACGATAGAATTATTTAAATTAGTTAAGTGTTTTACCCGACTAAGAAGAGAAATGTTTTCGAGCCCGTTTGTATGTTGGTAAGTATGTATTTATGGATGTAAATAGAAAAAAATGACTGTTATTGTAGTCACTTGTAACAGTAGTAGTCCAGCCGCTGCACATCTCATCACCCAGAGCCATATCCAGCGCCAAGCGCCAGTACGTTCCCCAGCGACAGAAATACGTTCAGCATGCCTACGAGCAAGTTCATTTTTTTATGGTATGGGGGGGGGGCAAACGAAAAGTTGGAGCCATTTTCAAGACTACCAATGCCCGTAGACGTGCGCATATACACATGCGCTGCCCTCCTTTCTCCCACCACCTCCATGGGCCATTATTCTGTTACTTTAAGTTTTGCTCATCAAGCACAGATACACAGACACACAATACATTGTCCCTTATTAAGTATATTAGTATCGAGTGTAGACTAGAGCAGATAGTTTGACCTGCGGGTCATCACATGTGGGCCAGCGAGCTGGTGATAAGCGGTCGCGTCCCCTAGGTGACGACTTACGAGCAACGTCTCAACTCAGGGGCGTAGCCTCAGCCACATCTGCCTTATCAACGGCATGGAGCACTGGGCTAGGAGGGCCCCGGCGTGGTGCGAATTGGGTAAATATAGTCTAGCTTCTATCCCTATTCTCAGTTAGGGTCGGGCCCAAAAATCTGACGATCTTAACTTAACTATCTCAGATATTTTGTCCTCAAAGCCTGACACAATGTGTTTTAATGAATAAAAAAATGGTAGTTTGGTCTTCTGCACTTATTATTATATTTTTTTTGAGACTTACTCTAACAATCACATTTTCTTCGCGTTAAAGTTATTTATTTATCAGTTCTCGTCTTGTGTATGTTTGGTAAACAGCCGGACACGTCAAACCAGATCCCGACACCAGACAACCCCAATACCAGTAGATGTCTTCAAAAAACTAATGATATGGAGCTCTATAACGACAGGCTATACCACTGTCTAATCTAGAGATGCCTAATTATTTATACCTTTCAATAAAACAATCTACAAAAATAATATCCCAAAAAATGCACAATTTTAAACATTATTTTCATCTCGAGCATCGATAGATATTGGTATTCTACTATATCAGTTTTAACAGAACCGTTAATATTTATTAATAATAATCCCCCGACAATAAGTTTGGTGGCAGCCCTAGATGTCACACCCATATTTTTATTGGAAACTACTAAAAGGCAACTATTGTTAGTTTAGATAATATACTGTAGACGTGACCCTATTGGTCTATAACGTGACGGGACCCGTGGAGCGAGTTGCGTGCCCTATCCTAGATGATCAGCCCCCTGCCCCGCGCCCCGCGCCCCGGAGTCGCCTGCGCACCCAGAGCTGTGCCGACATTTTTTTAACACGTCGAACTGCGCCGAGCATAGGGTGAGACGAGACGATTTTTATTTCTTTTCATTATGGCAATATCAAGTAGGCGCGTTTGTACTAAGTACGGATACTACTCTATGAATACAAATGGCAACCCTGATTGACTTATATCAACGGACAGCCGAGACTACTGTGTCTATAAACTTGAAATTTAGTACAGAGTTCCTTTTATGATGTAAGCACTAAAAAGATTTTAAAAATTCCTTTCATTCATTGTTCCTTTGCTCCCTTGTGCTCTAAAAAAGTGTAATTTTACTACACTACACTACAAAATTAAGTACTCTATATTCTTAATACTCTTATTTTTTTTTCTGGATTGAATGAGAATGAATAAACAAGAGTAATAACAAACGGAAATTAAAGTACAATACAACTAGAACTGGAACTAATGCATTACATTGATGAATATATATTTAGGGCAGCTCATAACTCAACAAGATGCAAAAAGAAGTTACGAGAAGAATTGCTAATGGCTGTAAGAGGTACTGGGGGACTAAAGGAAGCCATGAAGGATGAACCATGTAAACATGAAAAGCAAAGTATTTTGCATTTTACATGTCGGTATACCGCCCGCCCTCATGTAAGTAAGGCTGCCAGTCGTAGAGTCTAACTCGGGACTTAACCAGCAAGTTAGCAACCTGCACCCTTCAATGAAGAGAAGTATGCTCAACTTGAAGAAATCTGATAGAAGGAAAAACAGCGTGATCAGAAACAAGATAAAGGCCGTTGACATTTCTTTTGTTTTCCTAGAGAGGGCAAGCGAACAAGGGGCAGACCTCAGAAAAGATGAGATGATGACATCAGACACTTGTCTGGGACGACTGGCAAACGGATCTACAGAGTGTGAAGAAACGAGAAATATTAAACTAAGATCATTTTAAGTTATACTTTCTTTAATTTTAAAATTGTTTATGTAAATAGTTTTGTAAAAGATCCGAATAAAGGGCTACATTATTAAGATTGTATATACTTGTTATGGTCTACAGAGCTTAAGTTTAAGTATTCTTTGAATTTCTGGTTTAAATGAGGGTAGAGTCCTGATCATTTGATTGTGTAGGAATTTAAGGATGTGTGACTTTATTGCTCTACTGAACTTGTGAACCTGAAGCTGTCATAATAAACCTCTTCTTCCTGTAATAAAACATCGCGGATTATATTTTCATAAACGGCTTTCTAGGCTTCTTTTATCTCGTCGTGATATCGAGTGACGCGTCCGCTTTCTTCGGCCTTGTAGATATTGTATCGTGTATCGGCGTGGCCTTCGATAGCCTCCGCGCGTGTAATCCAGATATGGCACTGATATGTAAATGGCAGGCTGTTGTCACGCCAGATATGGTGCAGCCGGTGATTTCCCGGAAAAATCGTTATGGATCGCCCAAACTTTGAAACCCGCGAGGAGGAATCCGATTCGTTAAAACCGGGCTTAGAGGACTCGGTGACTTGCTCCCCATGATTCATGGGAAGCTTGAAGGCATCCTTATAAAGATTAGCTACATCGGGAGCTCATAGTTTCAAACACTTTTGTTAGTAACAGCATATTTATTACCTAGATGATGCTTGATGATAATGATGACGATGAACCTTGTTATGCTCCTCAACTAGGGATTTCCTTACTCCAGAGATGCATGGATATTTATCATCGGTCGTCGCACTCGAAGATGATGGTCAGATGCCACTCGGTCTTCTTTTGGCGGATACATTGGACTCTTCCATGTCTCTTTCCCTTTCTTTATTTCCTCCTGCCTCCCTTTATTGGGGGTATCAGGTACTCGCAAAAACGAGTTGTCGTACTCCGTGCCTATTATGAAGTCGATGACGGTTGGTAGAGATCAATTTGGCTCGATTTCTACACATACATTTTCTTCTCTGATGGGGCAGGTCCGTATTTCAGTTGTATTCCACTGTGTATTCCTCGGCTCGGCAGTGATGATATGTTAGCGTTGGCTTATCACCAACTATCTCACACAGGTACTTGGTGAACTCGCAAAGACCCGATCTAGACGTTGCTTTTATTGAGAGCCACCTGAAGCACCAATCGTGGCACTTATGCGACTCCTGCCAGCGTGTACACTGTTGCGTCCCCATATTCGTCATCCCCGGGCTGTTCTTATGATATCATCCGTGTTACAAGTCGCACACACTCCTGATAAGTCAACACCACCAAGAACCCAGTCAAACCGATATTCCTCAAGCAGGTGAGAAATGGATCCATGGGGATCCTCCCCATGGATCAGTATATTGTATCCGATATTGTAACGCGGGGAAATGCATTCACCTCCTATTACTGACAGACGTCTCCACACAGCTCCCGCCACATGAGAATTAAAATGTTTGAAACAGTAACCGGCCGAGCGTAACATCAGCGTAACTCTTTACCTTCCGCACCTTTCACTCCAAACTCACGTCCAGTGGTAAACTCCAGCGTGGCAGCTGACATCCTTAAACTGTTACAACAAGAAGCGACGAGTGAGAGAGCGATTATGATAAATGATCTATTAACACGTCGCTAGACGGGAATAGACGTGTCGACGTGTCGAGCCGTTTGCCGATTCATTTGTACGTATCACTGTTATTAATGACCAGACGGCAGCGATGTACGGACACACACACAACCGCCGCTGATATATACGGTGAGGTGCAGAGATGAACGTATGTTTGACACTAACCTTACCTCGGACAAATTCAATCTAAAGACATCCCCAGTTACAAGGCGAATACATTCCCAATACAAGAGAAGCTCGATATCGATTTATCCTATACCGTCCGTGCACAACTTTATAACGGCTGTCCAGACGCATTGCTCTTCTTTTGCCTTCCGTTTCATTTGTCACTAGACTACAGGACTAAGCACCAAATGATGGTTAGGTATGATATCGCATGATATAGGTACGCCTACTTAACTATCACCTTAGGACCACGGAGTGTGTGGGCGAGGGGTGAAGCGAGAGACCACTGGATGCGCCAGCCTGATCATTTACAACGGGGCAACGTCTCTACCTCTCTTAATATAAATAAAATGCCTATATTTCAACCAAAAGGTATCCTGCGAGTGTACCTACCTAGAGTGGGATAAGCAAGAAGAATTTTCTTTAGAACATTGTTCAAGCTGCTATATTAGTGAACATACTAAACTACTGACTTCTAGAAGGTATGAGGGGGAGGTAGGCAAAATATATTTTTTTATTTATTTAATATATTAAAACTATTTTATTCCTACTGCTTGGCTTGAATAAACTACGAAGAATAAAAAAGTATGAAACAAAAACCGGTCAAGTTCGCGTCTCTTGCGTCTTTCACTTCAGACTCATTTTGGAGTAAACTCCGTCGCGTGTCGCAGCTGACACACGGGTAAGTTGCGATGACAATTACAAGGTACATAAAGTATTGTGTCTGAGTTAGAAGCCAACAAAGAGCCAGCGCTGGTGGCGGATAGATTCGGAGGTGCGCTGCCAACTGCTCTGCACCGCGTCGCGTCAGGTACAGTCGGCCGGGGAAACAGAACACGCAGCGATATTAGACTAGAAAAACGAATCCTAGATGATTAACTTTCTTAGCATCTAGAGCCTACTTGTATCATAGCCCCTTGCTATGTCGATGAGCAAACCCCCTTGCAACTCCCGCGATTAGTTCCGTATACCGAGAAGTGAGTAGGAGCATGGGTGGTTGGTGGGTAGGCCCCTTACAATGATCGCATCTAGCAAAGAGCCAAAAGCACTTTTGCGGTCGCGAGTGATCATTTTGGAGTACTTGTCTTACCTTAATTATTTTTATTTTTAGTCGCTAGGTTCTTCAGACCAAGCCTGTATTGAATTATTCTCATAGTACGTATATAGGGGCAAACTGGCAGTCTTTTCCAGTCCAGAATCTTTCGATGACTACCTACCGATGCCCATCGACATACGCAAAATTGTTATACAGATGTGTTGACCACCTACCTTTCTCTGATGGGCCACAAGTAACTCAACCCGCGAGAACATAGCTGTCATCTTTGCTGTCACTTTGCACAAGTCGGTTACAATATGGCATGAGACTCCCTCTTACCTACTGCATTAGCAAGTTATTAAGTTTTTGTGAAATTTTAGTGGTCCATTTGAGGGGTCGAAAGAGAACATCACAATATCCATAACAAATGTGCAATAATGTCTATATGGGACGGCAGTAACTAAAAAGCACCGATTTTCGTTTGTACCCTACTTAATATATACATCATATAATCTGGCTATCCAGGGCAATGGGCTCATTGCCTACATCTACCGTTATGACGTCACAACATGTTATTGTTATTGCTGTGTCAGTCCTCACGTGACCTCAGAATGTCAACGACTTTATAATATCAGGCCCGTCTGTCGAGGACAGGCGATATGAGCGTACTTGTGGCTCGGAACGCAAACCACAGCTACACGCTGATACACTTGTAAGTGCATGTGCCTATTTATAGTCCGTATACACGGCCTGGTCAGAGGTGTCGGTGCCGGAGTTAGCAGAGCCTGTAGCAAACTGTACACGAGCCCTTGATTGCTGGTCACAGCTTCTATAAGTCCTGTAGACTTTTATAGCGGAGCCCATAGCAATTGCTACTTTTGTCATTTGATCCGATGCTACCTCGAATCCAACATCCTCTTCACTGAAATCTTTTGTTTATCGTAGGTACTGATTGAGCATTTGGTTTCGCTGAATGTTCACTTTTGTTTTAAGAGAATCCTTCCAAAATGGACACCGCCGAGAGCCAAGCGCTCTGAGTGTTCGGTCGAAGGGTCGTTTGTCGGGTGTGCCGTTGCCTGATAAGCAACGTTGGTTGTGCTTTCGTAAAATCCATTGAGTGATAACTAAACCTCTGTGATGAAAGGAGTAGTCACTTTACTCCTATACCCCTCCCCTATATATATATAGAGTGGAATGTCCAGGATGTCCAGGGTGGGTAGTAACCAGCGGTGTTACTGTGTTAGATATAGGTACATATTCACCAGGCTGAGGCTCCTTTCATTCACCATATTTTTGATAAATAGAGAAGCATTATTCTCCGATGCCCACAGGCCCCCAATGACTTTTGACATTTAACATGAGCAGCCTAAAATTCATAACATAGGCAACATATTATATTTTAATTGGCTATTTTAAATTTTGAAACCCAAGGAAGTGGGCATGGGCTAGAATATGATAAACAAATATACAAATGCGAATGTGGGCGGGAGTGGGGCCGGGTAGAGTGCCTGACGCAGCATGAACAGACTCTTCGGGCACCGTCCGAGGGTGGCCTCAAGACTCAAGAGTCTTCGCAGCCGGCGAGTATGTGTGAAGAGAATTTTGTACGTGTAGAAAGAGAGGAAGAAAAGCAAGTGTGCATGAATCGAGGCATGTGGAAGTGTGTTCTCTGACTGAACTGACGTGCAGATGTGTGTCAAAATGTATATGAAACGTCGCGTCGTCGTTAACTCTGCAACGCAGAGAAAAGCACTGGTAGGGGCTAGGGTTGCCATCTCCGTCCTTCACAAATCCGGGAGCAGCAAAAAAAAGGATATTACCAGACATGTATAACAAAAAGTTGTATAACTCGTCTTATCTAAGACAGGTTTAAATATTTTTGACATTAAGAGATTTATAATATAGAATAATTAAATTTTGCCGCCGCCCGCCATTTCCGGGAGATTTCTCCCCGTTCCTGGAGCCGGGAGATTTTAAAATCTAATGCCTTTTGTCTGGGAGAATCCCGGAATTCCCGAAGAGTTGGCTACTCTAGTAGGGGCTCGCTCATATAATAAACCTACAACTACTGAAAATGGACGTTTCGTGCCATGTGTAAGTAGGTGGTTATAATTATTCACTAGCTGGTGCCTGCAACTTCGTTCGCGTAGCTAGTAATATCATAATCAGAGTCATTTGTTATTGTGCTTGCATTGTGCCGAAATTCCATTTTCCCGTAGGGTTGAGCCATCTTACCGCAGTTAAAAGCTGTTTTTGATGTTGACCAGGCTCAGTACACAAAAAGTGTAATTCGAATCCGTCCAGTAGTTTTGGATATTAGCCTAGACAAACAGACTAACGGACTAACAAAGAGACAAAAAATTAAAAAACGTTATAAAGTGTTCTAATACTATTTTAACATCGCCCCCAGTTAGTTTTTCGTAAATAGGTATATTAAATGAACAGACACACGAATTTATACTGTTTTATTATATGTATAGATTATGTAAGTTATTATGCCCATAAAGGAGGACGAGTAAGCAGTACCCATTAAAGAGGACAACGCATTTGTATTCCCTCGATCCGTAAAAGGCGTCGGTTGTCGTGAAGATGTCCCTGACTACTCGTTTGTCCCCTTAAGCTATATGAAAATAAATACGCCGGTACGATTCATCTGGGACTCTAGCAAAATCAGTTCTATCTAACATGTTGTAAAGCATGTTATAAGTGATAATTAGGTTTTATCAGTAGCTCGATATGTATGTGTAAGAGCTTGGATATTTCTCCCATCCCTCATTTTATACGCTATTTAGCCGCTAGACTGTACGCGCCTCCAGAATTCAATTCTGGGCACATTTTGATATTCAGTCTGGAGGAGCGAGACGGGTGTACACTGGCGCACGTGAGGGAGCGGGACGGACTGCGTCTTCCTACGACCTACCTCGTCTCGGTCTGGGGTGCGGTGTCACTGATAGCGGGTGTATAAGCAAAAATATGTCTGGCTGGAATATTGCCGGGCAAACAAACTTAGATTATTTAATGACGTAGAATGTGTTACAGTAAAATAATATCAACAGTGCCATATTTTAGGCTAATCTTATTTTAGTTATCACTAGATAGATCACTAGATTTGATAATAATTATTTTAATCGTGTATTATATTTATATACAAAACAAACTTTTATTTCTTTATATTTTGTCACTCTTGCACAAAAAATTAATGCAAAAGTGATTTAGATAATTTTGGCACTGATATATTTTACAATAGGAAATAATATACTGGATAGGTAGATAGATATCCAGTTACTTTTTATTTATATCTCAATCACATAAACTTTATTGATTGCAATAAAAATAGTTTGATGTCCTATATGTATAACTGTCTAACCAGAGGACTGTCATACAAAGAAATGATTAAAACACGGTAGAAGTAAAATTCACAAAAGATGTTCGTGATAAAAAAACATATAGTATGCTACTTACCGTACACTCTATCGTAATACGCGCCTATTTTATATTTTAATCGATTCCTTTAAATAAATTTAATTTTAAAACTATTATCTTGTTCTCAAGATAATAGTTTGATTCTTACTATAATATGTACTATAATTCTTAATTATAAAAAGATTATATATTATTATAAATGGATTATACAGAATCCTATACAACCTATTTGGAACGTTCGCCCGCTGCGAGTACGACCGCGCGGCCGCCGGAGCCGCCGGTCGTCGACCTGCGAAGGCTGCGCACTTCCGCGTGCGAGAGCGGAGCTACAGACGCACAGACTGCTCGTTCGCCCTGCCCGGGGACTGCAGCTACCGGCCTTTGTTTATATATGGGGGCAAGCGAGCAGTCCGAGGCTTACGATCACGGAGCCTATGGTAAATACCGACGTCCATGAAATCCGCACGATTGTCATGCATATTGCCGTCATTTGCCCCTCTCCTCCAATATGTCACTGGCTACTCAAAAATATATTGAAATACGGTAGTGTCACTAGAGCGTTACAGTGCTCTATGTTTAAAATATTTTTGTGACCCCAATTTTTATATAGCACCGAACGTGGATATCGATTATCCAACGTGTCTGCTTCATCAGAACTGCCAGCAGGCTTTTGTAATCTACCTAATCTAAGCAAGAGTTACTTCCCAGGTAGAGTCACAATTCAAGAGCAATATGCACCTACTAGATTTCCATCCTTAGAGTCTGAACGACTCTAGATGACTAAATTTTAGCCAAAACGGGCTGCAACGTTGTTGCCGTAAAAAAAATAGGACAAGAGAGTTGCCATCCGTTGCTCCAACCTCGTTTTGAGCTGCAAGTGGACGTGGCTCTAACACTTTGAAAAACCTCAGTTTTCTACTCACACATACAGTCACACCACGAACCAACAATCTCAAACATTTATCATGTGAATGTGAAAAATAATATAATACATCACATATACATAACAGTAACTTTAATAGCATATAATTAGCTTCACTAAGTGTCGAGTTCTTGACAATAAAACCAGGCCACTAACTCTATGTTATCTCACAGAGCATCTCTCTATTCGCTGTAAGGTGACCCGTGACACTTGCTAACTGACAATAATTGTGATGTGCAACCTTAGCAAGTGTATGCGGTTGTATTAAATATCGCATTACTTTGCAAGTGGGATTACATTGCCAGTTTTAGATTTTCAGATCTAGAAATAAATTGTATCCTATTCATCGATTTCATATCAATTAATTCCTTTAATCAGACCTTTGATTCCATGCACTTGCCATTTTAAAAGCTAAAGTTTATTGTAGTGATGTGAGAGCGAACATTAATAGTTAACACTTTATTTGGTCTGAGGTTATCAAAATTTTAATTAGTTAGTTACTATTGCAGTTCATTAGTTGACAAGCGTTCTCGTGTTTCAATTGAAGTAAACTGGTCTCATCATGAACACCACTCATCTTAATAAATTCTACAAAAAATATACATTTGTAAATAATAATGCAATAGCCTTTTGTACAGATGCTTGTTTAGTATTTTTTTGTATCAAGCATTTAGGTATACAGAATGGTTTAAATTTCCTTTTTTTGTTATTAAAATAACCACCACCAAATTTAGGACTGCAGTTAGTTCATTTCTACAAAGATTAACATACGATGAGACTGAACAACTCTTTGCGAAAAATATATATTAACACATTTATAACATATGTAAATCATCCTTACATTATATATCTGACAAACAAACACACACACACACACACATATATATACACGCACGCGCGCGCACACACGCACATACTCACACACACTAACATACATACTCACGCACACTATAAACACACATACAGAGAGACACACTACACATACTCTTTCATTAATTTATATTAATTAAGTGTTAAGTTTAATAATTTATTTACTTGTTTATTTATTTCATTTTTTTAAAAAATCTCAATAATTTATACGGCACAGTGTAGTAATTATTTATTGACTGGAAGAGGAAGGCGCCTGTGTCTGTAACACAGTTGATACTAGCACAGACACAGACGTTCACTCGATCTCATTTTATGTACCTACCTAATACCGCTCGATCTTAAACTGTTCTATGATTGGCGAATCTGAGATGGAGAATATGTAAAACTTTATATTTTGAAAATAAACTTATTACTTAATAATAAACTGACTTCTCATTTTAAAGAATTTTGATTTTTTTTTTTTTTTAATTGAATTTTGTATTTAGTAATATAATATCAAGTAACCACTGGCTCATCTAGGATTTGCACTGATCTCTAGTCTCTACTTGACGGTCCGGCAAAGAGAGAAGTTGTGCAATATTCTCTCGATTTGTGAAAAATATGCCAAGGTCGAGCTGCACACACAACTCTTAGCGGACGGCCACCTGCTGTTAATCTCACATCGCAACTCACAATACTTGGCCGTATAAGTGTAACAATATAACGCTAAAATGTCCGCCATAATGAATTTTATCTGCGCAATTATTTCAGATTTATCGCAACCGCATAATAAATCATATTTGAGCTAATTACGTCCTCATCTCCGAGCTCTGCGCTCGCAAATGCACTAAGTGCGCGATCTCACATAGCAACAGCGCAAATCCTACCACACCCTACATTTGTCTTACCTCTCCAAGGCCTTCGTCGGTTCCAAACTCGCTATACACTCTAGCGCCCACGGTATACGTGTTGAATTCGTTTGCGCGTGAAATTTCACTTACAAGCATGAAACCGGCCGGGGAATAATTGATAAGTCTTGATTTTTGTTTGTTTTTTGACTGGAGTCTCGCAAGGCACGACTCGGGCCCGGCTCTCTTTATTGTGTACGACCTTGATTCGCTCGGCTTGGGGTTGTATTCGTGCACGCGAAATTAAATTATCCAACTATCTGTGACATGTAACGAGTGTCTATGCGACTAGTGACTTGCGGCTTGCGAAATAAAAAATATTGCAGTCTCCGAGAGACGTGACGTCTGCGTACGAAAGGTCGCGTGGCAACAAAAGCCCGGATGACGGGCGTATTTCATACTTCATCGTACTTTCTTTTTTGTTCTAGAAGCATCTACGTTTTACTGATTATTAGCTAAACTAATTATTGGGTCTTTATTGACGTTATAGATTAATGCGAATGTTACTCATTACAATAAAATTACCGTAACTGATTTTATTGCAGTTTATTTAATTGTTTAACTCGATAAATCTACAGCAGCTACAGCTCAGCCCACCCATAGCCTCGGTCGCTGTAAAGCATCTTAATCGTTGGCACTAAACAACTAAAAAGATACCGAACCTTTGAGAAATATTCTGTCAACCCAACAGACAGTTTCCATGCCCTCGGAGACTGGTGTCCGCTCAGGTCTCGGCCCAGTTACCCAGCTCTCAGACTCAATTGTCTTAGTAAACACTTGACCTACATAGACCTAGACTAGACTTAATCTAGACTTGCACAACAATATTTAGACAAACACTTGAATTACTGTTTCCAAAGAGTACAAATGTTCATATTTTTTTTATCTAAGTATATTTTAATAATTATTATGCTTCGAATGAAATAATGAATTAGTCTCTACAACAACGTGTTGAATTTAGTGAAATAAATATTATAGATACTTTCTTCGGGCTTTTTGAGATTCTTCTTAGATGCTTTCTTTTGTTTGTTGTTGTGTTTGGGGAATACATTTACTATAATATCTAGGAGCCCGTCCTAATCCGATGTTGGACTCGACACTTGGTGCAATACCGACTAAACCCCTGGAGGTGCCTTTAGCCACTGTAATTGGAGGATCGGCAGGCTACAGTACCCCTCCAGAGACAGACAGGCGCTGGCCTCGGCGAAAAGACCAGACTTCTCCTCCTTGGGGACTGTCCGCATGCCTTTGAACATTCCCAACTGTTGGGATGCGCTCAGGCTCCCATCCTGACCCGTAGCTCTAGTAGGCACCTACTCCAAAGGAGCACGCCACCAATATCCGTATGTGCACCCGCCAGTCGACGCATTTTACGCCGGCGCAGCGTCTGCTGATCAGTCTCGGATTCGCACATTAAGATTTCTTTTAGATTTCACCGACTATATTAGTAATTGCAAAACAGTACTAACATAAAGTTAGATACGGGTTTAAAAGAACAATGCTGATCGTCGATTCTAAAGTATATAAAAAAAATGTTGTAACGTCAACAGTTTTCTGAAGGACTTTTTAGAAAAATGTTACAGTTATTTTTTTTGTAGTTTAAGTGGTCAAACGAGCAGTCGCAGTTACTTTCATTACTACCGATGCCCATTGACATCCTCATAGAGGTTATATTATACAGATGCGTTGCCCTTTTCATTTTATTAGACTTATTTTAGAAGCCAAGCGTTTCGCAAATTTTACGGCACCACGGTCATGTGTGGGCCCGTCATGTATGTAGTTGACATCTATGTCTTGTTACTTGTGGCTTGACGAATCAAGTGGTCTCTAAGAGGCATGCGGTTAAGGTCAACGCACCTGCATAGCCTCCAAGCGTAGGCTTACGGGCATCGGTAGCCCTGAAGAGGCTTCTTCTGCTAGTTAGTAGATAGTATCGGTTCCATACATTATAAAACATCCTTTATATTGATCGTTGGTGGTTGGTTTGATACAAGTTGGTATTATTTCAAGAGCTATATCTATGTATAGACTGATAACTGGTTCTTAACTGTTAAGAAGTGTACGTTGACTTTTTTTTCATTAAGTATCTTCCCGATTGAAAACGTCAATTTGAAAATACAAGCCAAATCAAGTTCAATGATACATAGCTCTTAAAGTTGTGAAGATAAGTGGATAAGGCGAAAATAGTGCGTATAGATTGTACGTAAAAACTAGCCAAGTCAAATCTTTAGTTGGTGAAGACATTTTTATTATTTACCTTGTATCTTGTATTGTCACATTTATATATTTGACCTACTTACTTTTAATTATTCAGTGGCATATTTAGCTAATTTATAACAATATAAATAAATATTTTTCTGTCTTTTGATTCTCTATAAACTGATGTTGTTATAAATGATACTAAACTAATTTCTACTTTTTACTTTCGACATGTTTGAGAAGTACATTTTCCGATTTTTGATTAGTGTGCGTTTTGATAAGTGTGGAGTTTCATAGGTTCCTGAACATTAATACATTTAGGTATGGTAATGTGTAGTCTAGGTCTTATCGTAGCCTGAGATGTTTAGCAAATGTGCCGAACTTTATATTGGCAGGTTTCGAGTAACTAATACATATAGGGTTCAAAATTGGTAGGTAAATAGTGTTGCATCGCCTTGAACCTTGACTGGAAACGTTACCTCATGTCTATTTTTTTTCTTTTCACCCGGGTAAATTTCAATCCCGTGAAAAATATTAAATCATCCCATGGCGTCCCGTAGGAACATTTTTTCGGGAAAAAAACTAACCTATGTGCTAATCTAAGTTACCCTCTACATGTGCGCCAAATTTCATGAAAATCGGTTCAGCCGTTTTTGCGTGAAGGAGTAACAAACATACAAACTTTCGCATTTATAATATTAGTAGAATAGGATTTTAAAGCTTTATATCTATTTATATAATATATTTACCTGAAGTATATATAGCATAGATACATTAATATTATATTATATTTTAATTAAATTTTTATTTATTCAGAAAACTAACAATTTGCGTTGACAAATTATAAATTCGTAAAGGCAAATTATAATTATATTTTTATATCTACTTAGCTATTTTTTATTAATTTTCTTATCATTACAGCATCAATATAAAATTACTGTGTACCTATTCTTATTGTATTTAGGACTTGATCATCATTATCATCAGCCTACACTCGTCTACGCTTCGATTACTTTATAAAAACTAAGTTCAACAACTGACGCGTCTTCTGTTAAAAAAGCTACGATCACAGTTTCACAGCCCAGCCCTGGCGGAACCTTCAAAGTTACAATTTTGCTGAGAATTGATATAAATTAATTACCTTCATCTCGGTGCCACGACTACTCGTTTGCCCCCTGTACCATAAAAAATTACATTGTAAATAAATTGTGAAAAAATTGAGAACAAACTTAATCTGTCAATGTAAATAATTTTAACGACATAGCGGGTTAGTAGTCGTTTCGCCCAAAAAGTTTGCCCAAATTGGGCGAAACGCCACTTTCAATATTTTAGACTATTACTAGGTGTCGTTTCGCCCAAATTGTATAGGCAGGTATGCTTGAAGTCGGTGCCAAGACAAATGCAGGCCTCCTCCATTTTAAACTATGCCATATTACACTAGCACGTTGAAGAACTTATAATTATTGTCATTTTTAGAAGATATTTTTAGAATTGAATATCTCCGTGGAGCATAACTGGTGCGCTTCACCTGGCTGCACTCCCTGTCTTGGCCTGTATATTAAGTCATTGCAATCTTGTACCGCTTTGGCTGAGGAGGGAAATTGGAATCTCTTTCTCTCTCCTTTTATTTCTTCCGATTAATTTCGAGTATCAAGACAGTTTTTAGATTTGCCCTCGGGCTTCGATCTGATGATGATGATGATCTCAGATCATATCAAAGGGTCGTTGTGGTTGACTGTTGATCATGGCGACACAGGAGTAGCAGCGGTGTGAGTGTGAGTTTTTTTTTAAATAACGGGCCAAGCCCCATTTAAAAAAAAACATAACTGAAGTAAAACCTAATTATTCATTTTCATTACCATTGTTATAATGACATAACATGTCATATGATAATTATTTTTCAAATACAAAAAAGTTTAACTTTAATCGAATTTGAATTTTGAATTTAAATGACAACTTCCGTTGGCCTCGCCCGGTGTGTGATTTTTGTCGCTCTCGCCCAGCTTACTCCCCATGTCAACGAGTTGCAGAATACACCTAGAAATACAATGGCACCGATGTGTTTTCTAAATTATGTTGACAGGTTTTTATTAGTTAATTAGCGAACTGTTAATTGTGAAGTTAGTTTGATTTTCTTGTTAAAATTCAATGTAACTTTTCACATTTGATTTGAAATTTTCAAACGTTCATAACAATTTCCTGCCCTGTTCAAAATATTGTAACCCTGATCCTTCTGAAGTCGTACAACAAACCTGCACTCTATTTTATACAAAGTAACAGCAACCTAGGTTATACGTATAGCCCGGCGTGAAGACGGACTGCCCCCTCCCGCTCCCCCGCCTGTTATCAGCGTGTGTCGAGTGTTATCAGCACATATGACCCGCCGCTGCAGCGCGCGCTTCGCTGACCTTGCAAAATGACACACACGTCATATTGTTTAACATTATTTAGTAGGAGGTGGTGCTGTGTGGCAGTGTACCCGGCCGGCATCAACGGGGACGTACCTCTTCCTCACATTATGGTTGTTTTTTTTATGGTATATGGGGGGCAAACAAGCAGTCGGAGCCATTTTCACGACCACCGACAACCATAGACATCGGCATAGAGGCTATACAGATGCGCTGCCCTCCTTTCTCCTCCCATTTCCATGGTCTACCGTCTAATTACACACTGCACGAAACGCGACAGCGTAACTGCCACTTTACGCCGGTCTCGTGTGAGCGAGAGGTACCTCCCCGGTCGTTTCGACCCAATTCGGATGCATGCAAGCATACAATGTGGACCTCTTCGTAGAAAAGTAGTGCTGCAGTGAAGTAAAAAAAATGCTTGTCTGTCGTTACGTGTGGTTTTGTGAATTTCGTGGCTCATTAAAAGGGAGGTTCGAAGGAGGGCAATCTGTATAACAACCGTACGGATGTCTATGTGTGTCGATGGTCATCGAAACATTACGGCGGCGCCACCTGTAGGGCTAGTCAGGAGTTAATAATCCTGATTTAATTTATTTCAGACCAAATTAAACCTGAATGAAAGTCAGATCTGGCTGCGGCAGTAGTGTGATGATATAAACCAAGCATGTATGTATGTATGTATGTATGTACGTAATGATAAACCAAGCAGGGAGCGCAAACAACATAATCTGTGGCGAGTCCAACAGACCACAATTCACAAATTGTCGCGCGGCGGTGGACGGTTATTTTATTTATTTTCGCTAGTTAAGTACAACTGTAAGGTTGCTATAATTTCAACTGTTACAATTTACATCTATGTATGTATATACCTACTTATAAGAAACAGGATAAGTGCGAGCCGGACTCGCGCACTAGTGTTGCGAACCATTACCTATTTAGAAACATAACTTGGTTTTTCGGTTCTCAGAATAAATCAACCTACAAAGTTTCTAATAGGTACTAACTAATATATAGGCCTAGTAGTTGCGGAAAAAAATGACTGTGACATACGGACGGACGGACGGACGGATTGACATGACGAATCTATAAGCGTTTCGTATTTTGCCATTTGACTACGGAACCCTAAAGAGCAACGACTGACGTATAACTATATCAACGTTCAGCCGTACTACTGTATCTATAAACTTGAAAATTGGTGCAGGCCACAGGGGTTCCTTTCGTGATGTAAGAGAGCGCTAAGAGTGGATTATAAAAATTTCAACCCTAAAGAGGTGAAATAGATTGACGAAGCTTACATAGAATTTTCTGATTTCTATACTTAAATACTTAGATCTGTGTAGGTGAAATAGACAATGTTCTTCTCTACAGAGGTGAAAGAGGGGTAAACTTTGTATGGAAATTTTCTCAATTCTCGACTTAGCAGTATAAAAATGGTAACAGAGTCATGCTAAGTTATTAGTTATTATAAAGAGGATATATTTTTTGTATGTTTACATAGAATAAGATCCAAGCTACTGACTAAAGCTTTATTATCAGGAGCTAACATTGACACACCCTTCCGGCTCACCCAGGGCCGGTTGGACATTTTCCCTGCCTCAAAAAAATCTGGAAGCAACATAGGTTATATTTTATTATGATTGCCTATTTTTTTTCTTTTAACGCCCACCGAAGTGCGTAAGGGTTAGGATCCGATCACGAGTTGTAAAAGAAGAACGGCTGGCTTCGTACAACCTACTTTTTTGTTCTTATGTAGTATAATTTATTTTAATTAAGACATTTGTTTTCGTACAAGTGTACTATTTTTAAAAGTTCGTATTATAAAAAAAAACTAAAAGAATTGAATAATCAAACGCAATGAAAGCATAAACTAAACGCAGTTATGCATTAAAAAGTTGCCATATGTAAAATAATACAAATATCGAAATGATGAATAATTATTTAGAAATAGGAATAAAATAAAAGTATCAAGCCGAACGAAAGAGCCAAAATAATCTTATTATGCGTATGAGTGCATGGCGTATGGCATGAGGCCTTGCCTATGTGGAACACACTGACGTTCCATAAGGTTTGTAGGTACTAACATAATCTTAAAAAATTAAACTGGTTCTAACTTTTATTTCCGAACTTCTAAAAATATAAGAATTTAAAATGGGTTTGTATATAATATTATCTATCTACCCATTAAAACAAAAATATCACATAATTCGATAATTATTAGGTGTACGAAACTCCCAAACAAACCTGCCATTCGCCTTTAAACTCGTGATCGGATCCTATTGGTATTTATTTGGTAAGGGAAGATTCAACTTCATTCATTGATCAGAATAATTTGCAGGCAGACAGACAGAATAACTGTCACTTTACACTTTACACTTTACAAAACTCAATAAAACATTATGTTACATTGTAATTTTTGTTGTTTTTTTGGACTAAAAATACACCCAAATTTTGCCGTGACAACCTTACGTATCTTTCCAGTCGCTTTTTGTGTCGTACATTTTGTACAAGTACAATGAATTAAATTAATAAATTAATTAATTTTGCATTTGACCTTACATAAACAATTTCATTTATGTTACAATATACGTATCTTTTACATTGTTCTGCATTTTTCATCGTCATTTAAATATTATATTTCAGTTAGCTCTATTATTTAACTTAAATTCATTATTCATTTTTAGGGTTCCGTAGCCAAATGACAAAAAAAAGAACCCGCTGATCTGATGATGAAGACGGAAGGTGATTCGTCATGTCTGTCTGTCCGTTCTCCCGTATGTCACAGCCATTTTTTCCGAAACGTAGTTGAAACTTTGTAGGTTTATGTCTATTAACCGCTATTCGAATTTATAGGGATTATTCGAAAATAAAAGAGGGCACTCCATACATAAAACTGAATCAATTTTTTTTTTCATCCAACCTGTATGTGAGGCGTGTCTATGAAAAGGTCTTCAAAAATGAATTAAGATTACTAAAACCACTTTTCGTAAAAATCTATTGTTTGAAAGATAGACTATTCCAAAGTGAAAAAATGAGTGTGTGTGTGTGTGTGTCCTCTAACTTTTAAAAGAAGAGAGTAAGAAATCTAAAAAGTACATATTCCGTATATCTCAATAAAAACTTCAACGAAAATTAGTTCGAGCGAGATATCATTATTAGTTTGAGAATAATACATTTAACAAAAATGCAAATAATACTTTGTCGTTCATACAAACGCTATGAATAACTAAGTTATTTTATTGTCTGGTAAAAAATGTCGCAGAGACACCTATATCTTTCATTGGTACGGAACTCTCGGTGTACGAGTCCGACTCGCACTTGGCCAGTTTTTATTGCTCGAAATTGATGAACACTAAGATTTTTGTCTGTAGGTAACCAGTCCTACCGTAATAGGTAAATAAATAAGAAAATCAATATTTTTCTTTTCTTTTTTTTAGTTCGTTCTTAGTTATAAAAACAATACAAATTAATAGTTTATTACTCAAGTTCTCAGCAACATTTTCTGTTACTGTTGTTCATTTAAGAAACTTTGAAAATTTTGTTTTCATTCTCCAGTTTTTTATATTTACGATAGGTACCTAGACCTCCTAGGAGATCCAAGGGCCTCTGGTCACCAGAACCCATGAAGTGGCTTGGACATGATTATTTTTGTGTTATCTACACACCTTTTAATTTAGAGCAGTGTTGGTTCTTAGCCGGTCCAAACAGTTCTTTTTTAAAATTTTTGAATATCTCGATTTGTTACTCTTAAGAAAAACTACACTTTAAGATACTATAACGAGACATTGCAGCATCCGGCATCACTCAGGATGCCGGATACTGCAATGTCTCGTTCGAGCTAACATTCCCTTGGTAGAGACATTATAGAGTCCACATGTGACAGTAGAATTGTAAAGATGCGCCTTGCCGAAGATCAAACAAATTATTTTATGCTCCTACTAGATTTTGCCCGCGGCTTCGCAGGCGTTAAATTCGATGTTAATAAACCTTCCTCTTGAATCACTCTATTTAATTTTTTAAAAATCCCATCAAAATCTGTTGCGTAATTTTAAAGATCTAAGCATACAGACACAGACATCGGAGAGTGACTTTGTTTTATACTATATAGGGATAGTGGTGCCTTTGTATTCACACAAATATGAGGATGAGATATCAGTATGTACCTAGTGTAGTTATATATGACCATAATACAGAAAGCTAAAACGTGACAATTATATTTATATACTTACGCACTTAAAGTTATTTTCATACATGAACCGGTTCGTTTAATATGTTAAAGTTACTACGTAAGGCTCTCGGCCACAAAGAGCCTGCGATCCGATTTCTCGACAGGACGTTGACATATTTTAACATAAAATAATACTAAAATCAATTAGAGTCGGTCTCGGTGCCCCATCCCCGAGTTTCGTTATAGATTTATTACAAGTATGTGCAATGAAACCTCCTCGCCTGGCACAGCCTGAATATACTTTCAGCTTGTTTCCATGGCTATCGAACCGCTCCGGCCACTCGAGTCTGCGCCAACTGAATGTGGCCTCTAACTACACATGGATAATGTTTATATTGGTGTATACACGGACATTTGCCTGTGTGTACGGCTTGCGCGCGTGTGCACCCCTGCGCCGATGCAACCAGCCCTAGGTCAGTACTCTTTAATGCACTCGACCGAGTGCATCCACGTCGCGAAACGGATCGAACATCAAAAATCTTACAAAAATCATTCTCATAACATTTTCAGTGTTAACTACAGTAGTAATATCGTATTTTTATTATTTATCTGTGGGGACACGTTATTTATAAGTTCCTTTGTCTTCCGCCATATTGGATTGTATCGGTGAGTCTGCTTTCCGACTTTTTATTTTCAATTTGGACAGTTGTTCGCCATTTTGAAAATGCTCTTTGTTCGCACTTTTTTATGCACACATCTGGCGTGCACATTCTTTATAACAAAGCAATATAATTGGATTATTAATTAGATTGAGAGAGTGACGTGCCACGCTGAATACACTCTCGAGCGCTGTGCACGGAGCATTTACAAAAAAAGAACAAATTCAAATTTAGAATAAACATGCGTTTAAAACATTCTATACAAATAGTGAGGAAATCTTGTCACTTTCTGAAGATTGCGTCACAGAGTAGGTACGCCATTTTGAAAATGGGCGTCGCTACTACATAAATTATTAAAATTTAACGATCCACATTAATTTTACACAAAATTGTTACTAATTTTAGGAAATTATGCAAAGCTTTAGCTTTAAATTGTCCTGTAAACAAAATGAAATGTCATTTGCAACAAAGAAAATATTCTGTAGATGTACTTACACATACAATGTGAATACATACAATGAGCAGTTTCATACAGAAAGATAAATATTGATGGAAAATATGACATTTACATAAGTATTAAATATTAGCTATTTCTAAAACGTACAAAAACTTTACCTACATACATTAAAATATCACCTGATGAGAGAACTTAGATGTTTTTTGACAATACGCCTGTTATTAGTTAACTAAGTATAAATAGAGTAGTGTTTCTTGATTTAATTTTCTATTGATTCTTTACAATTATTATAGTTGATTACACTTTTATAGGTACTTATATACAAAGCAATTTGTTCCAATTAAATTAAATTAAAATCAATATCGTATAAGAATTGTACATTCAATATGTTCTAACTCTACGTAGAGTTGATACTTGCCGTGTACCAAACAAAACATGGAAACATCAAACAGAAAGAAAAATACGTGCTGCTGAAGAAATACGCGGCAATTCATCTGGGCACATATGTTTGTACACATATATATGTACACATATTATCTCTGCCACTTGCGATTATTACAATTCGCTGTGGCAGCAAATATCTCTAGAGCGGCGTTGGCAGTTCTGTGGATCTGTCCGCGGTTACTCACAGTATGACGTACTTATGTACGTATATATACTAGCTATAACATGTGCCATGCTTGCTTTTATCACTGCTTGTAGGTGTTGTGGAAATAATGGTAAACTTTATTTCTCGTCTCATTCAATGCTACTATACCATCACCTTCGCTTTAGCTACTATACCATCACCGGGGTCCAATTAGTTTCTGATATGTAGGTACTTTATGAGGCCCTCAAGATTACTATATTTAGAAATTTTATTGTATATGGTGGTAAACAAGCAGGGGGAACATTTCGTTGTCTCCACACCTCCATCCCTTATTTAATGGATGATAAATTAAGGAAAACCACCAAACTACAGATCTATAATACGAATAATATAATTTATTATACAGACAAGAAAAAGTTTCGTTTCATTAATATTTAACTTGTGTTCCTTTTGAATTTGAAAACTTTTGTGAACATGGTTGCATCTTTGTCGTCTTCTTAGACAGGGTCAAGAGTTAACATTTTTTTGAGCGTACGTTATGTATGTTAAATTCCTTTGTTCCCGGCTACGCCTTGACAGCTTTTCTGTGTCGTTAGATTGACCTTAATGGCACAAGTGTCCAGTGAAACTATAGTAAATTCAAAAATATAAGACATTGTCGTTTTATGTTTTTCAATTTAATATTAAGTCACATAACTGATATTGTTCAAATCTAGTATTAAGATAACACCACGGCAATCGGCATTTTTGATGCCCTTAACTACTGGGGGTTAGCTATAGATTTATTCGACGTTGCTAGAAAGAGATCTTCATTTCACTAGAGGTAGAAAATAGATTAATTGTTTGTGATCTCAAGGTGGAATGGGATTAATACCTAGACAATTGTCTTTCCTACTGATTATGTGAGCATATATTATGTAGGTTGGTGCGGCAAATGTATTTTTATATAGATTCTTTAAGGCAGGAAGCGGTTCTGCTCTTCCTTCAACCTAAAACCTTCTTCCTTCTCTTAGGCATAGGTAGGACAACCATATTTATAATATACTAGCTGTGCCCCGCGGTTTCACCCGCGCAAATTTCGATCCCGTGGAAAATCATCCCATGGCATCCCATAGGAACTTTTTTTTCGGGATGAAAACTATCCTATGTGTTAATCCACTTCTCTAAGTGTGTGCCAAATTTCATGAAAATCGGTTCCGCAGTTTTTGCGTGAAGGAGTAACAAACAAACATACAAACTTATAGTGTTTATAATATTAGTAAGTATGATAGGATTATAATTTGATCTTATGAGTCAGGTTTCTTCAACAGTTAATGAAATCGATCGTTTGTATTAATCATCTCTATAACGCTCGGGGTTATACAGACACGTTGCCCTCATGTACACACACTTCACGACGGCATTAAGAACTTGTGACTGCACCCGGTCGTGCCGATTCAGCTGCACCTTATTAATTCTTACACAAAAATAAATATTTAATTTCAAGTTCATTGGTGGGCAGTGGCTTCAGCGCGGCCTTATCTAGCGGTCACTCCGATAAGAGATCCGCAACAACAGGCCACTGATAACGCATCGCTGATCGACGAACCTGGGCTCGGTTGGCCGATTGATGCGTAGACGGAACAGCCGGTCTTTTAGTCCGAGACTTGATTTACTAGAGCTAAAGTTTTTAACTTTGTAGAGGGTAACCTTTTTAAATACTGATTTGATCATGAAAATTCTTTTGTTAGCAGAAGCCTAGAATATTCAGGAATATTAATATCTAAACTCATGTTGTAAATGGGAAAGATTTTTTGTTTCTTTGCATCGAATCGGCTCCAAAACTTGGATTGATTTAAGTCAGTCCTTCACTAATAGATACATTATAATAAAACTAACATTGGGTATAGGTAACATTGGGGAGGAACCTCTCGCTTACACGAGACCGGCGTAAAGTGACAGCTGTGCTGTCGCGTTTCGTGCGGTGTGTAAGTAGCCGGTGGCCCATGGAGGTGGGAGGAGAAAGGAGGGCAGCGCATCTGTATAGCCTCTATGCGGATGTTTGTGGGCGTCGGTAGCCATGAAAATGGCTCCGGCTGCTCGTTTGCCCTCCTATATCGTAAAAAAAAAAAAAAAAGGTATTACGACTAAACAATTTTTATCTTTTACGCCCAAAGACGTGTCGACTGTGACTGCTATAATTATGATTGACCAAAAGATTGATTAGCTATAAGCTGGTGTAGCTGCTACTATTTCATAATATCTTTTGGCATTCCTAGACTTGAC
>LUGF01046113.1:141866-155991 GCA_001625245.1 Calycopis cecrops | reverse complement strand
GGTCGGCTCGATCTGTGTCGTATCCGTACCTATATTTAAAAAAACTAAAAAGATTTAATCTTACATATACATACTCACCCTGCTAGGATTCGATTGTTAATACAAGAATAGATACCTACAAGTACTGTCGCTGCCAGAACTGGGACTCACAGCCGAAGGCTCTCGAAGTGGTTTTGGTCGGTAGTAATAATTATAATAATAATAATAATAACTTTATTTCCATTCAAACATTAGGTGGTAATATTACAATATTTTCGAGTCCTCCTAGTGGGCTTTATCAACCTGTGTCAGGAGGCCTCGCTCTTCCAACTTAAAAACAATACTAACGTCAGGACGGATTGAAAACAATAAGAAAACCATATGGTAGTGCACCATGTTCTTAAATCAATACACCATACCGGCTCAACCAGAGTCGGTTGAACAGTGCGCAAAAGCATTTTCCCTGCGACACCAAAAATTCTCCTCCTCCTCCTACTTCCTGCTCAATTTACTTACTTAGGTAGATAAATTAGATAGACCTAAATGGATTTGATTTTAAATTGCCAATAGAAATATCGCGGCTCAAGAAGAAATGAAATATACCTTTATATACCCCCCCAGTCATGATAGCTCATAGAGCTCTTCTAGCTCAAGACCCGTGTCGGCCACTTTTTAGCTGCCGCGCGTGAGCTGCTCCCCTCCGTCAGAGGGGGGGGGGGGAAAGGAGGACACCCGCTGTCCTCCTGGCCAAGATAATAATAGTGTAACCTATTAATCGCAATATTGCGGCTTGCCTCCTCCCAGATTACCTGGGAAAGAAGGGGGGGTCTGCACCCCCATCGTCCACAAATTACAGAGGCTCGAGCTACCTTAGGGCACTCGCCTCTCATACAGATGAAACTGCACTGGGCTTTCAGTCTGCTAGCGTAGATTCTATCTAAAAAAAAAACCTTTATATATATCTTACCTACATATGGTACCTACTTAATTTAAGTTGGACAAAACTACATAGATTATACCATACATTACATACATTATACCTACATAGATCCCGCAGCTTCGAAGACCTCTAAGAATGGTACCTATGTGTAAAAAGTTTCATGCTGATCGGCTGAGTAGTTCTGGCGTTAAAGCGTAACAAAGAAAATTACCACATCCATTATCCAAATTTATAATATTTGTAGGGAATTAGTAGGGATGATATATATTTTGTGACGGTCGTCGAACCAGAAAAAAAACATTTTTTTTAGCATTGAGGCAAACGAGCAGTTGGGTCACCTGGTGTAAAGTGATAATCAACGCCCACAGACATCCAGAGGCCGAACAGATGCATTACCAACCTTTAAGTTAAGAATCAGCTTTTGAAAATCCTTAGGTCCTAACGGTCCAGAAATACCGAGGAAGCAGCTGATTCCACATCGAAGTGGCGCTCGGGATGAAAAATGAAAAAGTTGTAGTTGGAACACTTTAAAGCAGGCTTCTAATACCGTTAGGACACTGGATTCTTACATTATATTTGGTGGTCTCCACACTGGCCGGCCGCAGCAAGGGCCGCAAGGGCGGGGTGCGCGCGCGCAGCGATTGGCCAGTCCCCTGCGCGCTCGGTGCACTCTGCCCGGGCGCATAGACCTTCTCTATTGGCCTATTTTTTGCTCCACGGCCGGCCGACGGGCTCTCAGTTGTTTTTTCTATTTATCTATTCCACGTTGGGCCCTCGTTTTGGGCGTGAGTTTACTTTGAACTTCCTGTGCATAATTGGCTAGTTAGCGTTTGGTTAACATTTTGTAAAACATAAAATGATGTAGAGTCATGTTTTAACTAGACCTGCTGAACTATTACGACCTTAAGATCTATAATATTACTTAAATGAAAAAGCTTAGAGTTTGAAATTTCAGTGTGAATGTGATGGAAAATCTTTTCGTAAAACTTACGAATATCTGTTAGTTAAAGAGTTATTATCGATGGAGGTTTATTAAGTAGGTATCTATCTTTCTCCAATCTCTTCAGACTTGTAGTTAGTCGGCATATTATGCCTTTCTTGGAGTACCTACTCTTGGTTTTTACCTTTACTTGATTTCTCTTTAGATTTTTGGACTTGTAGAGGAGATAAGAAACACACAGCAATTAAAGATCTGCCACTTCTCGGTCTATAAAAATCCGTATTGGGTAATGTCTCGGACGACGACATACCTTTGTAATAAAGGAAACGGTTATATCGTAATGGCATCTCGACAGCGGGTCCGGTTGCGGGCGGCAGTTGCGGCACTGTCAAGGTTTCTGGACCTTCCACCACGTCCGCACCGACACCACACACAGACATAAACTCCCACACGCCGGACACATCCAGCTCCGGCCCTCGACCTCGTGATTATTGAAGCTCATGGTCATGGGAAGTTACACTGGTTATAGCGTTAGGTGGCGCCGGATGAAGCTCTGCCGGGACCCGTGGCTTTCAGACCTTGGAGTTGAGAAGGGGACTTTTTATGGGCACAAAAATGATTTATGACCCTTAAGACTAAGCCTTATAGGGCCTGGGATGGCAACTCCCCTAAGCCCTCACTTCGATCCTGCACCGGTGTTGGGACTTATATGGGGCTGCATTCAAGTGGCATGCGGTCGGTTGACCGAGAGGTACCTCTCGCTCTCATTCCGCAGAAACTGACAGATGTTGTTGGGCTTCATGCGGTTTGCGAGTTTCCGTTTGCCCACTGAAGGGGAGGAAGGAACTTCCGCATAACGAAAGGGCGTTTGTAGACATCGACATGCTTTGTCCATTTAGACTGAAAAAAAATCACTCGGAGTAATTTGGTGAATACCTACCTACCGATATATTAGGCATGGGATTTAAACAAACCGCTAAAATCCGACAGCGTACCAAGCATACCATCTGTTCCTTCTTCAGACCTGTTTTAGGGGAGAAGAAGAGAAGGAGCCTCACCTTCGCTCTTCCCTGGTCGTGCCAGTCCGATTCGGTTGTAAGGCACATTGTTGCCTTAAAATCTTAGTTGATTAGGTAAGCCTATTATATACAATATACTTATTATATATTATGTAGTTAGTGGCCTTTGTCCAACAGTGGACTGCAATAGGCTGATGGTGATGATGATGATGATGATGATTAGGTAGGTCTGAGGAATATTGATTCTCTAAGCCTCTTTGTTGGTGCCTAGGTAGGAAGGTAGGTACTTGTATTTACTAACCTAGGTACCTACTTACTGTATCTATCAATCTTTCTTTTTTTGTTGACGTAATAATGCTAACTTCCTTATATAAGTACATAAGTAGCTACAGATATTTCAAAAGTCTAACGTCACTTCCCTTTCAATATCTTAATTGTTAACTTGAATGTAGATAATCACCTCTTTAGCCTTCAATTAAGGTTAATGTTGAATAAACTGATACGAACATTAATCTACTTTTGATCTGATCATATCTGTTTGTTTATATTTTATGTTTCCGTTGCGTTGGACATTTTGGCAAGGTGAAGGGAGCAGAATGTTGAGTTTATTATTTACTTTAGTACCTATTGTATAATACGACAGCACTGCACTGACTTGCTAAAGAAATTTGCTAATTTCACCTTAATACAACCCTGTAACTTTGCCTACAGGAGGACCTAAGGAAGGAATCCTTTACCTATAGGTAGGTAGGGAACATAGGTAATGTTGCAACATCATAATTTCACAGACATGATTTGACTCATATTTCTTATTAATTTCTAAAATTGTTTTCTCAAGGAGTAAACCTCAAAAATAAAAAGCAGCTATCTAATCTCTGATGATAAGCCTCTATGGTTCTTATCTAATATTTATTAAAAATAGCAAATTAAGATATAATAAGCTTCTTCAACTGGAAACGTATTTAAGGAACCTACAGTTTACACAGGTTTCAATTTAGTAGGTAGGCACTAGGCACCTAGGTAGGTAATATGAAGTAGGTACCATGCACCGTGCAATGTTGCAATGTTGCAAATTTCAATATTGCCATGCATGCATGTTGCAGCTGTGATAGGGAAGAGCTAGGCTGTCTCTTATTAAGACAGACGCCCATAAATACCCACATAATTAAACAGCCAATGGGGCAACCAGGCCAGTATCAAAATAATAAATATCATCAGCTGCTTTTGTTATTCGATTTAACCTTCCTTTAGATTTATGTGTCAAATGTAGGTATCTAAATGTTACTTTGAAAGTGTTAGCTTTCTGAACACAATGTTGTAAATAAATACATCAAATGGTATATAATTGGTTTCTCATCTCTAAACCTAACTTCCATTTGTGTTCTAATCTTTCATCTATTTTGTAGGTACTTATAACATTTTTTATCATAAAATGTCATTAATCATCATAACGTCAAAACGTGCGCGGTTCATATAAGAGACAGACACACAACGTAACAAAACACGAGAAACAAAATGTTTACATGCGTATTAATCAAAAACCCAGAGCCCTCACAAAAAAAAGATAACCAATCATTGTGCCCTGAAAGGGAATAGAAAATATAGAGCGGGACGGACTTACGCGCTAGAACGAGACGGATGCGCTCCCCCACCTAAAGTTGTCTATTTTTTAACAGTCCCACACATAGGCAGGGAACCTTATCTATTTGTATGTATATCGCGAGCGCGATACCTGGACGCATTTTTCGAATCATAAAATTCTTCTCCTTCTTTTTGTACACCTTTCACAAGGTTTTGCCATCAACGAGTTGGTAACTGTATTTACATTCCAGACTCTATGATGTTATTTACATATTAACAATTGTTACGTAATAAATATTTGCATTTAAATGTGTTATGATTTAAAATTTCAGAGCTAGTTACAACTTTATCTTAATAGCTATTATGATGTAAAACAAGTAGGTAAGTTTAAATTCTAATGTTTTTTTAAATAACCGTTATTTTCATTACACATTCCGTTTTTTAAAAGAAAATATACTCTTATAGGTTCATTTAGTGCCCATCTGTTTATACTTATATCTATTAGTCTTTCCGTCTTCCAAGTAACTCTTAAGTACCTAGGTACCTACACAGGTAGATACCTACTTCCCGACGAAAATGTAATTTGATTATACCATTTGCAGGTAATATACCTACCTATTGTGTACCTACTGTTAATTTCGTACAAACTGTAAACCTAAGTTTGTCGACTTAAATAGTTAAGTTGTTATGCTCGTTATTTAAAAAAATAATAATAATAAGCGGCAAACGAGCAGTCGGAGCCTGTTGATACTTCTGGACATCGTTTCACTGCCTCGTAACGCGACAGCATACAAGTAAGCGAGAGGTACCTCCCCGGTCGCGCTTGACGACTTCCGCTGCAATGCATGCTGCACTTACTGAGCGCGGCCCGTACCCCCCGTTGTTACAATAGGCGCTGACGCTTCTGGTAACGATTGTGATGTGACTCTGTAGACGTAAAATGATTTTTTATGGTATAGGGGGACAAACTAGCAGTCGAAGACATTTTCTGACTCATGACTACCGTCGCCCATAGGCATCCGCATAGGCGATATATAGATGCGCTGCCCTCTTTTCTCCTCCGACCTACATGGGCCATCGGCTATTAGGTGATTTTTTGATAGCTCGAATTTAATAATTGCTGTTTATAGTAAGAGGTAGTGCTGATGAGATGAGATGCACACTGCATGCTTCCATGCAGCCGAGTTGGGCCGGCAGGGGGGGTCCCTTTCGCTTACACGAGACCGGCATCAAGTGACAGCTGGTCTATCGCGTTTCGTGCGGTGTGTAAGCAGCCTATGGCCTATGGAGGTGGGAGGAGAAGGAGGGCAGCAAATTTGTAAAGCCTCTATGCGGATGTCTATGGGCGTCAGTAATCATGAAAGTGTCTCCGTGTGCACGTTTGCCCCCCTATTAATATCATTAGAAAAAAAAACAAAAACTAAACTAAAACTAAACTAGCACTAGATAGCACTGAGAGTTTAGTGCGACTGGCTCACAGAAAAATGTTGACTTAACATAAACTCAGTGGTTCCTCAATAACAAACCCTCGGTGAGCGAGTCCGACTGGCACTTGGCCGGTTTATATAAATAGATATAAATAACATTATGCGTCCAAGTGCAAACTATTTAAGTCATTTGCAGTAATATGCATAGTAAATGTGCAAGATAAAGACGAACGTGCTTCCAGTGAAAACGATAAAGTTGAGAAATAAATATTTTATGCAGAAAATAGGTGCGAACTGCGAAGATAACATCTATTTAAATTGTGTAGATAAGCACCTTCCTGCTACCTACTAGTGGCTTATATGTGTACCTAATGAAATGAAGATTTTATTGGAGTACTAGCTGCAGCCTGCGTGCGTTGCTATGCGTGGCGCCATCTGTCGAAAATCGTACCAACTCAGAAACCTTCGTGGGCTCATGCACAACTTTGCTAAAGATCGTAACATGATCAAATATATAGTTTACGATTCTATAAAGAACATACAGACAAACCTTCATTTTTGTATTGTACATATAATTAATCAGTAAAAGTAATTCTTAATCCGTAAGAAAGGACGTTTAAAATGCGTGGTATGAAAAAAACATCGAGGAGAAAAATAGTACCTACGTTAGAAACGTTTAATGCTCATAGCAACAATTTGTGCTCTACTGCTCGTTTTATTCTCAAAGCTACAATTTGTGCTCTACTGCTCGTTTTATGCTCAAAGCAACAATTTGTGCTCTACTGCTCGTTTTATGCTCAAAGCAACAATTTGTGCTCTACTGCTCGTTTTATGCTCAAAGCAACAATTTATGCTCTACTGCCCGTTTAATGCTCAAAGCAACGATTTGTGCTATACTGCCCGTTTTATGCTCAAAGCAACGATTTGTGCTCTACTGGCCGTTTTATGCTCAAAGCAACGATTTGTGCCTTATTGCCTACTGCTCTTGCTCATCTTTAATTTCAGAATCTTGTTCGCTCGAGCTAACTCCAGTGATGAGTCGGGGATGACACCCGCTGGTTATGAGTATACACAGTACTGCTATAACTATACGTCATTTAACTATCTATAATTATACTAAAGGATGCATAAGTTTTAGGGTAAATTTACAGGAATGTGGAAAACAGTAAGAAACAGGCCTCTATCTAAGGTGACCTGTAAAAATCGATAGATTTTAGGAAACTTACGTACATTATAAAATGGCCTGGAAAATAGATTTCCTTTTCAGGTAACTCACAAGATTTCTTCAGACCAAAGACAACTGTCGTTGTAATGTCAACAAACTGTTCCAATTACAATGCATACTCTTTCGTCCCAGTGAAAGACGATTACAGACAAACACTTTGAAGAATAAATTTAAGAACTTGTTCCATTATTGTTCCTGATTTTGGAATATCTTGTTCAACTGATTGCATATATAGAGGTAAATTATGAATTTATAATGGATTTTATTTAATATTCTTTTATATTTCCATCGGTGTTAAGGTGCTCGCACATTATAGCGACACCACGCCGACTTGACTCCATCTTAACTCGACGTATGGCATTCAGATGTAAGCTTTATAGTGTGTTTCTTAAGAGTGAATTCCAAAATCAGGAACAATATTAGGACAATTTCTTAAATTTATTCTTATGTATATACCTTTATACCTTTGTTCTGGTAATTAATCGAGCTATTGATGATCCGTTGAGAACTACATTGTTACTAGTTAACAAAGGTGGGGACAAAGGTTATAATTATCGGGAATAAATGACAGAGAATTTGTTTATGTTTTTAGAATCTTGATTCCTTCTTCCCGTTTAATTAATTTATTTAAATCACTTATTTAAAAAGGCGATTTCCCTAAAAATATTTTTTATGGAATACTAACTGCGCTAGCTAGCCAGCTACTTTCGCAATTGTAATATTAGTAGGGTCTACATGCACTCGGAACACTCGTGCGCAATCGTTTTATAGAACCGCTTCACATTAAGCCTTTTCTTCGGCCAATGTCCTTTGCGTTTATGTAAATGTTGTCATAAAAGTGACTCAACAGATTCAATGAGATTACAGGCTTGTTGATAGTAGTCAGTCAGTAGTTATTGTTGCATACAGGGATCGATACCTTTATTTTTTGGTAACGCAACTTTACGTACGCTTCCCAGGAGCCCGGGTGGCTCAAATGGGTGCAGTGTTGGGCTTGGACGACTAAACACCTGTGGGTGCTTTCAGTTATAATTGGAGGGTTCCGGATCTACAGGCAACAGGATCCCTCCAGCGACAAGCATCGGTGAAAAGGCCAGACTTCTCCTCCTTGGGGACTGTCCGGCTGCCTCTGAAAAGTCCCTACTACTAGTTCCATCCCGACTTCTGGTCCCAATACTCCAAAGGAGCACTCCACGCAGGTCATCCTAATCCACGCCGCCATTTGCTGATTCAGAAGGGTGGGTGGATGACTCTGTAGCTGAGCTGCGCTTAGTCTGGCCTCACCTCCAAGCTTGTCCGGTATGCGTAGCCCTGTCCGACATCAACACCTAGGTACACCGACAAGACTATAGATTTTTTTATTGCATAGGATGAAATGCATGAGGACCGAAAGTTTTCAGAGACGTTCGACATGAATATTCGTACGTATTACGTACCTACAGAAGATTTATACCTACATGTGTTTTTTATAATACCCTGGGTATACCTACTATCTGCGGTCCGCTGTTTAACCTGCGTAAGTTTTGATCCCGTGGAAAGATCGAGAAAAATAGATTAATATTATATTAATATAAATTAAAAAAAACCGGCCAAGTGCGAGTCGGACTCGCACACCGAGGGTTCCGTAATAATGGATAACATTGTTTACCAGAAACTAAAATAACTTGGTTTTTCATAGCGTTTGTATGAACGACAAAGTTGTATTTGCGTTTTTTGAATATGTGTTATTTTTCAAAAACTAATAATGATATCTCGCTCAAACCAATTTTCGTTGATAGTTTTTATTGAGATCTACAGCATATATATTTTTTAGATTTCTCACTCTCTTATTTTAAAAGTTAGAGGGGGACTCACACTCATTTTTAGGGTTTCGTATCTCAAAGAGAAAAAACGGCACCCTTATACGATCGCTTTGTTGTCCGTCTGTCTGTACGTCTGTTAAGACCTTTTTCTCTACAACGCGTGAAGGGATTAAGCTGAATTTTTTGTCAAATACGGAGGTCAGCTACGTCTTGATGCCTTGAAAAAATCACACATCTAAGTTAACCCAATAAAAGTTATAACTTATAGCCAATTATGCACAAATGTATGAAAACGTACTTTGTCGAAAACCAAAACCCAATCGGGTACTTCCCGTTGACGTTCGGGGGTTCCGTTTTTTGCCATTTTGGCTACGGAACCCTAAAAAAAGGCACACAAAATTTTATGAGAATCGGTCTAGCTGTTTCGGAGGAGTAACATTGTGTGACATGAGAATTTTACATGTAATATAGAGATAGACATACTTAGTAGCCGATGTAAACGTTCAAATAAAGTTGCAAAATATTTGAAAACATACGTATGTGCATATAAACTTTGAAGAATTCCCTCGTATTCTTCAAAGCTTGATTTGGTGTCGGTGGAACCTACTCAGGAGTTTGGAAAAAAAAAGAATTTTCCAAATAAGTAGGTCCAAGCGTCTTTGAGTAGGTAATCAGTAAACATAAATAAAAATATCATGACGAACAGATAAAGTTTATCTATCTCTTGTTTTTGAAGTCGGTTAAAAATGGAACCTATATTCTATACTGTAGTTTGGTTGGTACGAAGTTACTGGGGCAGACAATCCCGCCTTTGTCTTGGCACTGACTTTGAGTATAAATTGTCATTTATAGGAATTATATTGAGAGAGTAAATATTTAACATGTAACTTTTTATTGTGGTGCCATTTGTGAAAGTAGTTTGAATTTGTGTTAAAATTTAATTATAAGGTTACTTTTTGGTCACTGGTCAATTTTTAAAATAAGGAAGTAAACATCATTCCAAGAGTGTGTTTTATATTTTATCGTCTAATTGTAATATTTTGCTTGTATTCGATCGTTGTTCATACACGAAACCATTGGTGACCAAGAAATATGTTTATAACCTGGGGCAAAGTAATTTTATCAAATTATTTATTATTCCTTTTTATTTCATAAACCGAATCTATTATTGATTCTGAACCCAGCCTGAAAATTTGGTCGGTGACCAAAAAGTAACCCTATATTTGTTATTGTTTATCAGTATCATGTGTAACATTTAACATTTTAAAGTAGTTAACATTTAATTATAACATCATTTTAACTGCCTCATGAAATAGCGGTGACTGATGAGCATGTTCATTCAGATTTATGAGGGTCGAGCCAAAAAGTGTTAGTCAGGATGTTGGCAACGTTACGCCCCCGTGCCTCAGACAGCACGTTGCGCGTCGGTCCTACGCTTGATTTCTCTCTGGTCGTGTTGGACTGCCGTCTCATCGGAATATGAGAATTGAGAACGAGAAAATCGAGAGTGCACTTGTGTCTGAGCACATACTTGTGCACTATAATATATCCAGAGCATCTTGTATATTCTCGACCTATCTCTGTAAAGTTTGAATTTGCTTTTATTATTTATTATTATTTATTGAATATTATAGTAGACGTACCTACCTACCTACGGTAAGTACCTAGCTACCTAAGAGTACAGAGACGATATTTTATCTACATTTCCAGAATGCCACTGCGCTTTAAGGTACCTTACCAAAAGGATAAAAACAGGACCCTATTATAAGACCCTGTCTGTCTCTCATCAGTCTGTATCCCACGAAAATGAAATGCATAGACAGTTGAAATTTTCTTACATTTCTCTTGTCCCTGTTACATCAAAAAAAAACAGACCAAAATTTTTACTCATGGTGTCTAGCATACAGCAGTGCTTTTGTCTTTTTTTTAAAAGAATGGTACCAAACCATAATGCTCCCAAACAACAACGTGCTTTTTGCCATTTTTTTAATGATACGGTACCCTTCGTGCACGAGCCCGACTCGCACTTCGCCGGTTTTTAGTCAGACGAAGATTCTGTCATATTGGACGGCGCTGCACTCGATATGCGCACGATGCTCGGTGACGCGGCGAAGGTGTTTCACCCTAACGGGAATTAATTTAAGGAGGTTATATTTAACACGCGGCCATTCATATTCACGGTTATAATTGTCTGTCCCCGCCGGGAACTGAACTTCACACCTCCTGCCACTACTGGAAGGGCATACGAATGTTGGAACAAAGAACTTATGAAATGAATAAAGACTGTGTGAGTGTATGTGTATGTATGTATGTACCTATGTGTGTTACCTACTCGACGCAACTGAACTTTACTAAACGAAACTAGTTTGATTCTGAAGTGATGACACGTGACCCTTACCGCAACACATCCAGTGATGGAGGAGGAGGAGAAAGGCGACGCATTTGTATAACCCCAATGCGAATTTCAATGAGCTCGGTAGTCATGAAAATGGCTCCGACTTCTGGTTTGCCCCCTTATACTATAAAAATAACACCATTTTACTACTCAAATTTTTGTCTTATTGCGGGCCCCAATCGTTAATCTTCTCTTCTATCTTAAGAAGAGGTAATCTTAAAAATTCAATAAGGATCACTCTTGATCAAGATGATCCCCACCTCACCAATTCCTCTCCGCTGCATGCATCCATTACTAGTCAATTTCAGCTGCAGTGTAGTGGTAGCACTTTCAGTTAATACGCTAATTCACTTTAGAGGCTTAAGTTCTTGTGGATGAACTCCCACTTGGTACTTTCCTTGACCATTCCGACCGTCATAAACAAATGACTTTAAACTGTTGATGCTGTGATGAACTGATGTTTTCTCTTCTTCTGGATGTATGTTTTCTCTTCTCCTCCCTCCTTTTTCTCTCCTCTTATTTGTTATCTTTCATGGTTTTAACAGCGTCGTGTTAATAATTACAAGATGATCAAAACTCAAACATCTTTTCTCGTCTGTTCTTTTTTTAATTTTAGGAAGTTTTTAGGATTTTCTTAAGAATTTTAGTGAACAATAGCAGTATGATATAAATTGTAAGGGCAGTCTATTTTAAAATTACAATAATTTTATTTGCTATCTATTGTTTTAAAATAAATAAAGAAACATATGCATGTATCTAAGTTCTTGGAAATTTCCGTAACGAGCCACCCCATTTCCATGGAATTCGAAAGTAACGTTACAATTTAAAAAAAAAAATTTCAATTCGGATTTAGGCTGATGATGATGATGATGATGATATTCTATAACTCTTAGATGAGATAATTTACAGTGCATTGTGGAACACATTTTTCTCATTTCTTTTAAATTGGGAAACTCAGTTTTATTTAGGATTGTTTTTTTTGTTGTTCATTCGACAATGTTTATTTGTAATTCTACAATTCCTTAAAAAAATCTTTTAACTATGTAATTATGCTATTTTCACGAGGTTGCTTGATCTTATATAAAAAGTATTTTACATTTATTACCTATTGCTCCGTGTTTAATTCAAAATCTTTTTCATTTCAGATCTATCATTATTCATCGTTATCACTTCGTGGGTGAGTAATATTTTTAAACTAATTCTATAGTTATAATTAGTTTATATTACATGTTATTTTTTATTTTTATCATAATTTATCGCATTTGGAAGTCATTTACATACATTATAAATAAACTTGGTCCTAATACGGTGATTGCGGTACTCCATGTTACACGCTTTTCTGACTTTATTAAAATGTATTTTTGGTCAGAGAGTAGGTAATTCATTATTCATTTGTTTCATATTATTGAGGAAAACTTCTCTACAACAATTAGTTGTGAATTAATCTTAGACATATTTACTTAGTAAAAATATATAACTACAGATGATGTTCATGTCGTTGGTCTGGAAGGTTATCTGAAGTTTACCTTTCTTTTATTATTTCTGTTGTCCCTCTTTTTAGGGTTCCATAGCCAAAATGGCAAAAAACGGAACCCTTATAGATTCGTCATGTCTGTCCGTCGCCATTTTTTTCCAAAACTATTGGGCCGTAGTAGTGGAAACTTTGTAGGTTGATGTATTCTGTGAACCGCTATTAGAATTTTGAATAAAAATAAATAAATTAAGAAATAAAAGGGGGGTAGGTACTCCATACATAGAACTGAATCTAAAAAAATTTTTTTCATCCAACCTGTTTGAGAGATGTCTGTGAATAGGTCTTTAAAAATGAAATTAAGGTTACTAAAACTATTTTTCGTCAAAATTAATCGTTTGAAAGATAGATAGTGTGACAATCAAGGTCTACTGATTGAGTTGGATGGTGGCCATGGGAAGTCTTTAACAAGATGTAATCGCAACGTACTTTCATAATGAAAGGTTTTATATAAAAGCACTTTTTTATAATTCACTTGCACTCAGTAAGGTAGAATCATTGCAGCGCTGGACTTTAGTAAATTAACCGGCAAAAGACATTGCAACAATGATAATTTTAAAGAGTCATCATATAAAAGGAAAAAAAAAATAAAATAAGAATACTTTTTCAAAAAATAAGCTTTTATATAATATTATATGACATTATAAGTGTCCAGTAAAAGTTTTACCTAAATGAAAAGCTTATTCTATTCTTTTTAACACATATATATATAAAAGCTTATTTTTTTTAAAATATTTTTTTTATTTATTTCTCCAATCTTTCGTAACTTGTCTTGAGTAAGGTACATTGATTAGATATAGGTACTACTGGCGTTAATATGCATATGAGATATAATTTATTCATTTTAGTAACTTTTGGATGCCCTATGTAGCTATTTATTTTCGAAAGCAATTCAGCTTTCAGTAAGAGGTAGTGCCACACTGCATGCTTGCATGCAGCCGAATTGGGCTGGCACGACCGGGGAGGTACCTCTCGCTTACACGAGACCGGCGTGAAGTGACAGCTGTGCTGTCGCGTTTCGTGCGGTGTGTAAGTAGCCGGTGGCCCATGGAGGTGGGAGGATAAAGGGGGGCAGCGCATCTGTATAGTCTTTATGCAGATGTCTATGGGCGTCGGTAGTCATGAAAATGGCTACAACTGCTCGTTTGCCCCCCATATACCATAAAAAAAACAACCATAATGTGAGGAAGAGGTACGTCCCCGTTGATGCCGGCCGGGTACACTGCCACACAGCACCACCTCCTACCATATATATATACCATAAAAAAAAGCTACTTTTTTTTAAA
>LUGF01046113.1:101586-125235 GCA_001625245.1 Calycopis cecrops | reverse complement strand
TTGGCATCACGACACATTTACGACTGGCCAGTAATATATTAAGAAGACTTAAATCCTTTTTTGTATCATATTGTTTTCAGGAAAGAAAAAAATCAAAACCGCCCGTTTTTTTTTGCAAAAGAGTGTATAAGGGTTTTTATTTTTACACTTATTTATTACTAGCTGGTGCCTGCGACTTCGTTCGCGTGTCGTAGAAATATTATAATCAAAGTGATTTGTTATTGTTTGCTTGAAGAATGGGTGATTTTGCCGCAGTAAAAGGTGTGCTAGATGTTGACCAGACTTAGTATCTATACACCACAAAAAGTTTTATTCGAATCCGTCTAGTAGTTTCGGAGATTAGCCCGGACCAACGGACAAACGGACAGACAAAAACTTGAAAAAAATATTGAAAAGTGTTCTAATACTATTTTAACATCGCCCCCAATTAGTCTTTAGTAAATGTATTTCATGTACAGACATACGGATTTTACTGTTTTATAATAATTGGATAGGTAAAACTTTTGTATTAATTAATTATATTATCCTACTAATATTATAAATGCGAAAGTTTGTATGTTTTTTTGTTTGTTGCTCCTTCATGCAAAAACTGCTAAACCGATTTTCATGAAATTTGGCACATACGTAGAGAGTAACTTGGATTGACATATAGGATAGTTTTTATCCCGAAAAAATGTTCCTTTGAGATACCATGGGATGATTTTCTATTTTCCACGGGATCGAAATTTACGCGGGTGAAACCGCGGGGCAAGCTAGTTTTATATAAAAGTTTTGTATTAATTAATTGAGAATAAATATAATTTTGAAAAATAACATTTTCTTGAAGTCAGTCCACAGTGTGTATACGCTCTATGTTATGACATTAGCATTGATCAGCCTTATGCTTATCCTACTAATATTATAAAGGCGAAAGTTTGTGAGAATGTTTGTTACTCTTTCACATAAAAACTACTGAACAGATTTTCATGAAACTTTACAGTAAGCTTTCATATCAGAATAACATAATAAGTTAAAATTTTGAATCATTTTTGAAGTCCGAAATCCACGCGGGCGAAGCCGCGGGCTTAAGCTAGTAGCTCATAAAATCTGCCTGTGTTTGCACCGACTACAAGAATATATTACTTTTCTTATACGAAAGAAATATTATCACATTAAAAAGAAAAACATGTTATTTAAGAAAGTTCTTTTAAGTTTTATGAAAAAAGCTATATAAACTAGAAATAACACAAATAAAAAATAAATAAATAATCTTTTTAAGCATTATTATATTTTAGGTTTAATTTAAGCTTTTATGTAAATGGTTGAATAACGTTATAAGTAGGCAGTGAAAGTATAAATTGAAGCTCATATTATTCCTTTTAGCGCATTAAAATGAAAGCTTAATTAAGAAAATTTTTATTTATTTTAATTTACTTTTACCTTTTATTATTGCTGGACAGAGCATCTCATTCTACGTATAATTGTTACAAGGTCGCTTGCCAGTAAATTTACTAAAGATAGTTAAAGATTCTAAAGATAGAACATGTTGCTGACGCTAACTTACACTATTTTTCCCAGACACCTCACTAAAAGTACGCATATTTACTTCTCCTAGTTAATAAATAGTATAAAAAATGTTATGTAAGTAGGGACGTAAAGAATAAATAAATAAATAAATAAAAGAGAGAAAGCAAACTTTCAGAAGCTTTTACGTCAAAACACATAAACGCTTTAGGGGGCACCCTGATGCTTTAATAGTTTTTTAAGTTTATTCACATTATGCTTGTAATAAAAAAATCATATCGATTTTTAATCCTTTTTAAAAAGTTTGATATGTGACTTGTTTTCACCCTATTTGTTTTAAACTTTTATTCACTTAAAGAGATAAATAAGTTTTTTTTTTATTTTCACTATTTATCATATATTTCAAGTCTAAAGTCTTAACTAGTCATGCTCATTAAAAAAATATCCAGGTATGTATTTTAAATAGAACGAATACAACAAAATTCTTCGCATCTATCGCATCGCCATCTATCCACACTTTTTCGAACTATTTAGGTGACACCGAGCTGTGTCTTTATGATAATATACATATATTATACAACAAAGTTGGTGATATATAATATACATATACACGCATCTTTGAAGTGAAGTAGGTATCGAAAAGCTTTTGAAAAGCTATAACTTTCTTGCACTGGATATGATCGTCATTAAATGTGTATGAAAAAAAATAACAATATTTATATTTATAGCGCGTCAAATATCTGCAGATTATTAGATCGAGACGGGACTCGAACCCGCGACCGTGTCATTGCCTCGTGAACCGCGCCGAGTTTCCATTATCATCCGGCAAATGTCGTCCCTGCATTTATAGTCCACTTAGAAAGATACCGATAGATTCGTGCGACCTGTCTAGTGGCATAATTATGTCGTTGGTCGAGGTCCCTCAGACTCACAATATAGAGAAGCGTAAGGTGCTTAAGGCTCTATATGTGCGTACTGTGGTGCCGCCCCTTAGCACTGATTACCCATAGATTTTGCCGGCTTGTCACCGTCCTTGCGCCATTGGCGACTGTGCAACTTCCATCATCAGCTTAGCAATATGACATAATGATTACCACATGCAATTTTCTGTATAACATTAGAAAGTCTATGTAAAAAAATATAAAGAAAAGGTATGTGCATATAAAATTTGAATATTGCACTCTATTTTCCTGGGATCGCATTAACCGGACCTGATTTGATGAGGTAATGAGTTTATTCTTTTGAAGTATGTTAAAATCGGTTTACAATTAACGAATAGGTACCGGTTTGTAACTACGAACATTAAAAGCTGCATCTTCCTTCTTCACGCCTCGCCATCAATGGTTCTTCTCGTCTGCGATGGTTTTAGTTTTTATTGCTCTGCTAGTTAAGGTGCAGGCCGGCTTGTCTCCTGAAGCGACGTGTAGTTCGTAGTTCGCAGATGAGTTTCTGATGGTCTTCACGAAGCTGTCTAATCTTCATTTTCTCTAATAGTTGAAGCCGTAAGCCGACGGAAATAAAATAATTTCCGTCTTCTGAATTTTGCATCAATGGAAGATTCTTGTAATTAAACAATTTTGGCTGACAAACAAACAAACTTACTTTCGCATTTATAGTATTAATAACAATGGCGGCAATATACAAAGCAATATCTAAACGTAAAAAACAACATTGCAATTACCTGAATTAAATGTGAATGGTACCTTTAAATGTCAATTAAATATCGATAGTGAGACCAAAAAACACTTAATACGTGTGATATTAATAGTCAAATGTGGACCCCTAGGTGTTTGATACTTGACATCATAATGGTAACATGTGATAGCTGCCATTGAACTTCATGCTTTATCTACCTACGTTTCGGCCATTTTTCTGTTCATTATGGTTGCCTACCTGCGCTGAGCGTAATGTTGGAAGGGAAAGTAAGACATTTAAGTGGTTAAAGGACAGCGAAGGACCCGTTTAAATATGTCATAATGTTATAAAGATATAGTTTGTTTGTTTATAATCTTGGTGAGGACGGAAATACTACTTGAGATTTCCTTTACTAACAGAAAGCTTCACTATTCAGTAGTAATATAGGTTATATTATATTATTAAAGACAAAATTTGTTTTATTGGACTAAATATATAAGAAACATTTTTCAAAATCATTTGATTAAATATAGATTAGATTACTCAACCAACAATTAAGGTATACCACAAGGACCAGTTTTAGTTCCCTTACAGTTCCTTTTTTACATAAATATACAAACACTAAAATAATAAAAAAATAATATTAATAGAACCCATACGAAAATAAAGAAAAACAATTATTTCATAGCCTAGTCTAGAAGCATAGAACATTTTCAAGATTCTGAAAGTTTGATACTGAAGGTTGTTATCCCTAGTAAATTATTCTACTAGTCCTGCTCATATCACAAAGTCAATAGTATTAAGAGTCAAGTGTATATGTTGGTACCTATGTATTTCTTTAATCTTTCACGCAAAAACTACTAAACAAATTTGGTGGAAATTTGACACAAATATAGGTAACATCTGGGATACCAAAAAATTCTTTTTATCCCGAAAAACAGTCGTTCCTTTGGATAAATTCTACGCTACGCTACACAGCCATCTAAGCATAAAGTCGTGTCGTGCGAGTACTGTGGAAACGTAGCCGCGTAAGGCGGTAGCCGCTCGACCGGCCCGGCTTGTTTGAACGTTGAATCACTTGCGCACACACGCGCTCGCACGCACACACGCACATCAGCGCCGCGACCGGTAGCGTCCAACACAAATGCTATAATTTCACTAATATGAGCTGGAGACTCCATTTTGCATGAGACCTGTCGTCCGTTTCTTTGGAGCTTTGTTTAGCTTTAAGAGCTTAAATGCTAAGAGCTAAAAAAGGCGTTTATTCTCAAGTTAGGGGCAGTATTGCCTTTATTTTATAAGACACTTGTCGCGTGCCATGTTCTCGTATATGAGCTAGAATGGGAGCTGGTTGTAGTTTCTCTGCCCATCATTAATAATGACCTTTTTTGCAACATCGTATGATGAATAAAACTGTTGAATTTAGGACTTTATGACCTTTAGACATTTAAATTTGAAGCAAGATAATGTTAGGAGTTAATAACCAATCATTGATGACCTGTTTATCTCGAAGATCAAGAGCAAGGGATCAGCGAGCAGGTACAAGTACATTTCTACACAATATGTATCATAATTTGAATAATATTAAGGTAATAAATACTAATTGCACATTTTACGAACTGATAACAAAAATAAAGAAATAACATATTTCGGTTAGGCCGTGGTAGAATCTCGAAGGAGTGACCATGGCCACTGAAAACTATAAGTACTCTGTAGGATTGTAGGTGATGTATCTGTACAATAGTCAAATAAAATCACCATATTGTGTGTAGGCAACACTCTTGTTTTAATTATCCGCATCGTTACGGTAAAACAGTTTTTAGGGTTCCGTAGCCAAATGACAAGAAACGGAACCATTATAGATTCTTCACGTGTGTCTGTCCGTCCGTCCGTATGTCACAGCCATTTTTTTCCGTAATTATAAGACCTACGTGGTTGAAACTTTGTAGGTTGATGTATTCTGTGAACCGCTATTAGAATTTTGAACAAAAATAAATAAATTGAAAAATAAAGGGCACGGCAGGCAAAGCACGGGCCATACATAGAACTGAATCAATTTTTTGTTTGATCCAACCTGTGTCTATGTATGTATGTGTATCTAATAGGTCTTCAAAATTGACATAAAGGTTACTGTAACTATATTACTTAACTATAAACTATACCCTCGGTGCGCGAGTCCGTCGCGCACTTGGCCGATTTCTTATGTTATTTTAGATTGTTATCTCTTTGTAGGTGTCTATTTTTAACTCGAAATAGATTTAAATAGTTCTTGCGTGAAATACAACTATACATCATTTCGTATAATTATAATATAGCAGTGTTTCGTACACAGGTCAATGTCTTTTTTTTTTTATGATATAGGAGGGCAAACGAGCAGCCGGAGCCATTTTCATGACTACCGACGCCCACAAACATCCGCATAGAGGCTATACAGATGCGTTGCCTTCCTTTCTCCTCCCACCTCCATGGGCCACCGGCTACTTACACACCGCACGGAACGCGACAGCTCAGCTGTTACTTTACGCCAGTCTCGTGTAAGCGAGAGGTACCTCCCCGGTCATGCCGACCCAATTCGACTGCATGCAGTGTGGCACTACCTCTTACAAATGTCTTTGTCTATTTTTTTACTAAGGTCTACTATTTAATACTTAATAAGAACTGCAGCTTGATATTTCTACGCCATCTCTTTTTTCCGGGTGGCAGATTTTGTTTGTAGGACAAGTGAAGACATTTCTGCTTTCGGGTATTACGACATTCTGTGAGAAGATTGAGTTTTACCAAGTGGACTACAAGACGTCCATAAGTCACTTAGCAAGTGCTTGTTTGCCCGCTATCCTATAGAACCTAACATTAAATACAAAATTCCCGACTACTATTAATACATTTTAATGTGCCACAACGGTACTCGAGTTATCAACGGGAATTTAACGAATAACGACACCTTATCTATACATACATTTGACTGCCTCGTGGTCTAGTGGTAAGCGTGTTCAACCGCAGACGTGAGGTCCCGGGTTCGAATCCCGGGTCGGACCAAAAATTGTTATTGGGATTTTTGAATTTCTAATAACAGTCCGGAGTCAGGAAGTTGGCGGTGGTACACCCCCGTGCCTCGGAGAGCACGTTAAGCCGTCGGTCCTGCGCCTGATTTCTCACCGGTCGTGTCGGATTGCCGTCCCATCGGAATATGAGAATGAGGGAATAGAGAGTGCACTTGTGTCTGCGCGCACACTTGTGCACTATAATATGTCCTGCGCATCTGGCTCGTCTCTATAGAGACGGCCGCCGTAGCCGAAATCGGCTAGGACGACATTATATCTATACATATATTAATACGTGAAGCAAAAACTTTAGGAACATTTTTATATGAAAATTGCGAGGATGGAGAAGTATGAAATTTGGCGCACTTATAGTTTAAGTGTAAGAGAAGTGCATAACGCTAATATATTTTAATAATAATGTTTTTAAAGTACTTTAATTTAATTAATAATACTTTACACACACAACCACGCATTTGACACATTTTTATAAGAGATAATACGTACGTAATTATTGATGAAGTTTCTAAGTGTCTTTTGCAAGTGTTGAAAATTCTACATAAATAGTTCACCTTAGTTACAATGTCATAACATGTCATATGATATTTTGTTTTCAATTACAAAAAAGTTTCACTTAGATCGAATATCGATCTTCGCGGGTCCACTAGTAAGTTAAAATCAGTCAACCCCTCAGAAAGTAGCAGGGAACAAAATCTACAAATTATAAAATGTACCTACATTCGCTTAAAAATTAAATAAAAATGATCTGCAAAAGATAGTAGAGTCAAGTAGAGAACTATAAAATTCAACCCATTAATATTAAAGGTATAGATAAAAAATTTTTACGTCATCTCTTTTTTTTTTTTTTATGGTATAGGAAGGCAAACGAGCAGTCGGGCCGTTTTCATGACTACCGACGCCCACAAACATCCGCATATGGGCTATACAGATGCGCTGCCCTCCTTTCTCCTCCCACCTCCATGGGCCACCGGCTACTTACACACCGCACGAAACGCGACAGCACAGCTGTCACTTTACGCCGGACTTTACTTGTGGACTATATTAATAATTATATTTCATATCAATATTTTATTTAATCATAGGCTATTTATGTGGACTGTTAATTTTTTTATTACGTATTCAAAGACATCTCAAGCTAACAGCTCTACCTACTGGCGAAACAAACTCAGCACTAAGACTTTACCATGTTTTATAAACCCATCAGTCCAGGTGGCGTGTTCCACCCAACCCCACGAGCACCATGACATAATAATAATAGCTCTCGCTTCACCCCTCGCCGTCACGTGGGGTGAAAGTTGCACTTTCTATTGGCCAGAGCCGCCCCGCGCGAGGGCGCGGTACATACACATACATACATACACACATACATACACGTACCATCTGCTTTTATTGTATTCCAATTTACTCCTGTTATTCCATAAACACACATAACAATAATAATATAAGAAAGCTTAGCTTGTGTTTATAATTAAGGTGTAACGATATTAAGGTATAATGGGTACCTTACTATATGTAAGGAAATTGTCTAAGCTCTATCAGAGGAGAAAATAAAATCTAAAAATAAGTATAATTATTTAAAATAAAAATATACATAAATTTGTTATCGAGAAGACTGTTAATAAGACTAATATATACTATTTCACGTTTCAAAATTAAAAAAAAATGTTTTATGGGTTTCGAAATAACGATAAAATCATTTGATTAAACGGGACAGTTTCGCTGGTGGTCCACTAATAGTTCAAGTTAAGATAAGTAAGGGGTTTGAGACTTTCGCGTTTGTTACTACTTACTCATTTTGTAAATACTTTACGGGCTACGGCTGCTGTAGCCCGGCCGAAACGTCAAGCAAAAGGTACATGATGTCTTCGCTAGTACCTTATATAAATATTTTATCGTGTTAAAACCCGTAAAATACACAATAAGTAAGGGGGTTTTTAGGTTAGGTATAGTGTTTTAAGAGCATCAGATTATGCTGTTCAATAAAATCTAATAGTATAAATTAGTTAGACCGCTGTATGTCATATAATAATTACAATAATTGTATTTTTATTAATTGTATTTTTATTTTGAAAGATTAATTTTTTGGTCTTTATTTTTCCGCGCTTCTATGGCTAGAGCTCTTCCAAATGAGACCATCTAATATTAAAAATTCTCGTGTCACAGTTTTCGTTGCCATACTCCTCCGAAACGGCTCGACCGATTCTCATGAAATTTTGTGAGCATATTGAGTAGGTCTGAGAATCGGCCAACATCTATTTTTCATCCCGATATTCCCACGGGATCGAAAGTTATGCGGGTGAAACCGCGGGGCGCAGCTAGTAACATATATTTTTAGCACCTATCGTCCCGTAATCATGGGGACAAATATTGGCTTACGGTATAATTTAACTGATTGAATGCTACGTCAGTTGTTTTATCTTTAAAAGTGTCTTCTAGTGCCACGCTGCAGTCAAATCGGCCTCTGCCTTACATGACATCGGCGTAAACAGTCAGCTGTGTGCTCTTGTCGCATTTTGTGCGGTGTTTTTCCATGGAGGCAGGTGGAAGAAGGATGTATAACCTTATGTGATGTCTATGGTTGTCAGTAGTCATGAAAACAGCTCTCGTTTAAACTATAAAAAAATCTTTAAAATTACCAGATATGGAAATGATCATGTAAACACCTGTCAGGAGAACTGTGTCATCAGGAACCGTGGGAACACGTCGCTCGTCTCGGCTGCCACCTGGTCTGTCTGACTTTCCCCAGGTGCACTTGGACTAATGAGCTAAAACAGCAAATGCTGTTGCTTACTGCCACAACGTTCTGAGTTCAAAGTTACACAACGTATGATGACGATTTATTTTAATGGTCGGCCTATGGTGCACCTGTTCCGTCTAGGTCACAGACATAGATGTTGTAATAAGAAAAAAAAACAACAAAACGTGTTACACCCACGTACAGTTTATACAAATCGAATTTTATGTATGTTATTTTTAAGTCATTATTTTTTGTCTCTCCTTCCTCTTCTCCTCCAGAGTTCTGTCTGTTTGTGCGGATCTCTAGCTCAGCTGGACTGATTTAGATGGAACTTTCGCTGAAAGATAGAGGAGCTTAGGTAGGACATCATGTTATATCTAAAATATTCAATTTCGTAAATCGAATTACATGAGGCACAAGTGTCTGTAATATAACATACGGATAGAAACCTACTTTCATAAAAGGGTTATAGGTACTAATAATGTTTGTAACCCAAACTTTATTAATTCCCTGTAAAAATGTGTAAAATGTAATTATTGTTGTCTCCCAAAAGATCTCTAATCTGAAAACTATTGCAAGAGGCAGTGCCATGCAGCATTGCAGCAGAATTGGAGCAGGAACACAACACAAGCTAGCTTAAAACACCAGACAGAAAGAAATCTTCACGCGGTTATGGGCGACACAAAGACTCCCACATCTTTATTATACAATCCTGCAGAAGCTATAATTAGCTGATCTTGTTACTTTGCTACGATATGCTACATCTACATTTATTTGCACAGCCTCATTAAACCTTAACTAGTTATATCGTCAAATCACTGACTTCCTAACGCCATATTAGAACCTTATTAGACACAAGCTGTACCCATATCTTGCATCAGCTCAAAATCTGTCCAAACCATTCATTTTTTGGGATAAAACTTTTTATGTTACTTCACTTTATAATCTATATTTCTCAAAAAAAAATACGTTCAAAAGTTTTTGCGTGAAAAATGACAAATGAAAATCAAGATATAGTAAAAGTATACTTAGGATATTATTAACCATTTACTAATAATAGACATTCATAATACTAGTAGGATTAGAGGACTTTTTTCGTTCGCAGGTCTTTGAGTTCTTTCATTCTGATATAAATTTTTAAAAGTTATCACATTTTATTTGTATATTTTCTTATTGGATACCACTTTGTCGAGGAAATTATAACAGCAGAAACGAAGAACTGTCTTACTTGTGCAAATCCTACATAAATTAAGTAGGATTTATAGCAGTAACCGATTGAGCTAGAGGGACTTGTAGCAAATTTTATTGGTCTCTAATTTGCTATAATTTTAAATACCAGCTCTCATAGATTGCTACAGATCACGTAGGCCATGTATAGTGTAGACTGCTTTATACCCTTCTAGCGCGGGACCCGTAGTAATTGTTGCATTGCCGCACGTTAATCCCCGCACTGATTTTTGCGTATGCATGCATTTGAGTCTCTTTACCCCATCCATTGTGAAGTTCGTCAAAACACAAAAAGCCTCCAAAAGGACTTCCTTTTCGCGACAATTAAGCGTAATTAGGAGCAAATATCAATCATTTCACGTGGAAGATAAAGTGTATTATTCATTGTGTTGCCAACGAGATTTGTTACAGTCCTCCTCGACTCTAATAAGATGCAGTAAGATTCAAATTGTAGTTAAGTTTCAAATGTTGAGTCCGTTGCAAAAAGCGTCGCGCGTTCGGTCGACGAACTCTGCGCGCGTGTGCGTGCACGTCCGTAAGCGTGTGCGTGCAAGACGCTCGTACGTACGCGTGTACGGGTGTGTGGGTGCAGACGCGTAGCCACACTGATATTGCTGTGTGAGCGACAGATAAAGCGTGCTCTTTTTACCCGACTATGTTAGAATAGGGGTAATGTTCTTCATGAGTATGTTTGTTTAGATTCTACGTTCCCAGCTACCGCCTAAAATGCTTTAAGGATTTCAATGTTTGAGGTTGTCGATTTATCTTCATCTTGATAACGCCAATGATACTGGATAATTTAAAATATGTATAGCAGTTCGAGTTTTTTTTAATTTAATTATTTATTTTAATTTCTAGATAATAAAACAATTTAATCTGATTGTATATACTCTTGTCGTCTCATACAAGAATTAATTATTGCCACCGGCACCAGTGAAAAATAACATCTTGCTCATGTAATGCCGACGCGAAGAGAGCGAGAAAATATTCACCAACTCTTAACTCTGAATTAATCTATCTAAATTACTATTACACCCTGCTATAGTCTACAGTGTATAATAATTATAACTGCTCTATAGTGTTTATTAAAATAAATCAATCAATTTATTTCAGACAAAATCCATAAAGTGTTAGAAGAGAAAGAATATAAAGAACATTTTAAGACTTAAACTATGTTATACAATTATGAAAATTATTATGTAACGAACATATCAAATAACTAGAAGTTGATCGTTTAGATATTGCTGCGTTTGTTTCAAGGCATTCGTCAATCATGGGCGTCATTCAATGATGGGCAGCACGAGACATGTTATATACTCTACTACTACTAAATATCATAGACAACCGCAAACCTAATATCTCACAACATTCAAAGATTTTTAACGTAAATAACTTTTAAAAATTAAAAAGTAACTTTTTAATTTCTTCTTCTTCTCGCTGGACTTAATCTTTCCATGGTATGATTGTATTGAACTTACTTTCTTTTATTTTTATCTTAAGTTTAAGTTATGTATTTATACGTATATATTAAGCACGCCCTCATCTCCAAGCAATATATCTCTAAAAGATTGTTGCCTGGAAGATATTGCTTTATAGCAATAAGGCCGCCTAATTGTACATTGATATCAGTATAGTAGATATATTGAAGTGTTTAATGTTTGGTGTGCAATAAAGAAATATTTATTTATTTATTATTATTTAAATAAACCAAAAACACACCAGCATGTATAACATGAACACGTGACGTACACTAGTGTGCGTGCGCGGCGCGTGTGCGTGCTCTGTACGACACGTTTTTATCGCGAGCGAGCTAACAACCCACCTGGTAGACTAATTGCCCTAAACTCGGGAGCGACTCCCGCAGGTAGATGTTGCCACGCCATCTTCATTATCTCGAGGTGACCTTTACCTCTTCTCTCTACTCTCTATAGCAGTGATTCTCAACCACTGTGACGCGGCACTTTTGTGTGCCGCCAAATTCCAAAAGTGTGTCGCCAAATTTTGCAAATATACCTATATTAATGTTAATATTATTAAATTATATCATTTAAAAAGAAAAATATTTAAAAAGTTATTATTGTAGGTAGTATTTCGTACATTTAAAATTTTTGTCATAAACTGTTTATGCAGTGTGTTGTAGTAAGTAAATAATTTTTATCTTTTTCTTTGTGTACCGCCAAATTTTGAAATCGTTAAATATGTGCCGCAACAAAAAAAAGATTGAGAATCACTGCTCTATAGATAATCATAAGATATTCCCGTCTAATTAAATTAGATTCCCCCCAGCTTCTACGAAAGGGAAAGAATGGGACAAGCACGATTTTAAATAGTTTGGATATTATGAGATACAATCTAATAAGAGACCATGCATGGCCGAATTTAGCTAATACAAAGTAGCTTAATTTTGCATGCACTCAAAATGTGGCAAAATGAAGCAAATTTAACTACTTTTCTTGTAGCTAAATATGGCCGGCACGTCCGGGGAAGTACCTTTGACTACCTGCCTTTATAAGTACTATGCATCAACCGTAAGTTTTTTTATAGTATAGAGGGGCAAACGAGCAGTCAGAGCCATTTTCAAGACTACCGACATCCGCATAGAGACTACACAGATGCGCTGCCCTCCTTTCTTCTCCCACCTCAATGGGACGCCGGCTACTTACACACCGCACGAAACGCGACAGCACAGCTGTCACTTTACGCAGGTCTTGTGTAAGCGAGAGATACCTTCCCAGTTGAGTCGGCAGTCGCCAAAATTTCCGTTTTTATAGCAAATGTATTAAATGGCCGAATGCCCTATATAATATGCTATAAAATAGAAGTTTTGAATTCCTCTATTATGTGTAATTATCTAGTTTCTCCTACACTGTTTCTCCGGGGTTCATCAACCTTTGAACCCTTGATGTAGTTGAAATTGAACAACTACAAGTTCAATTTCAATTACATCATTGCTTCAACGAAAAGTTTATAAAGGGTTCCTGGTGTGTTTATAAATGATGGAAAATGGGGAGTCAGAGCCATTTACATGACTACCGACGCCCACCGACATCCGCACAGAGGCTATACAGATGCGTACTCCTCCTCCCTCCTACATGGCCAGCCGGAACTAATAAATTTAATCGATCCGGAACTAGATTCTATACCATCTATACTATCCGCTATCCATGACTATTTATCTATTACAAGATGTGCTTCGCGGTGGTGGGTATGTGGATTTCTTAGAAATTAGGCACGGGTGACGTGCCTAATTTCTAAGAAATCCACATAAACTTTAACAATTTCACCCTCTTAGGGGTTGAATTGGTCTAAAAATCCTTTCGTAGCGGATGGCTACATCATAACATCTAGCTGCATGCCGAATTGCAGCCCGATTTGTGCGGTGGTTTGAGCTTTGCGTTCATAGATGACTGACATCACCTTTGACTTTTATATATATAGATTGGTTAATCTAATTCCTAAAAGATAAACGGTTGATATAAATTGTAACAGACATTCATATAACCACGACAACAATACGTACGTATTGTTGTATACCGGGCACTTGTTGAATTTGGTCCATTCACAAACTCGCCCTCTCTGATACGTTATTATTGAAATTTAAATTGGCTCCTGTGTATATTTGTGTTTTGTTAAAATGTTTTTTTTTTTAATTTTTTTTTAAATAACTCGGTCTTTTTTGAAGCCCAGCTCACAATTTTTTTTCTAAGACAGATATTTTGTAAATCCAAGAGCTAATTACTCCCGGATCAAAACCTATAATGTCTGGATTAAACGGGCCTTTTCATACAGATATAACTAATGATAGACCTAGGTATAACTATATGTACGAACATATAACTAGTAGGACACAATAATATTATAAAATTGTAAACATACATCGTACATACAAATACATATAATAATATATGAATTTATGTTTCTAATTTCAGATAATATCATTAGTGCTGACTAATGTTATGGAGTCCGCGGCAAATTGCAGACGTACAGTAAGTTTTATCAATAAATACATACATACATACATATAACATAATATTATAAACATCCACAATTAGAATCCTATCTAATTATTGTGTTTTATTATTATCTAATTATTTTGGACTTGTGACTGGAATCGAAGCTCTACTCTATCTCATACTCATGTACATACTCCATTATATGTGTATTGTATATATGTATATCCCAGTACATAAATATACAGTAAGATAACGACGATAATATTTGTCTATATACAGCAATTCTATGTTAGTAAGATGTAGTGCCACACTGCCTGCTTGCATGCAGTCGAATTGGGCCGGCACGACCGGGGAGGTACCTCTCGCTTACACGAGACCGGCGTGAAGTGACAGCTGTGCTGTCGCGTTTCGTGCGGTGTGTAAGTAGCCGGTGGCCCATGGAGGTGGGAGGAGAAAGGAGGGCAGCGCATCTGTATAGCCTCTATGCGGTTGTCTGTGGGCGTCGGTAGTCATGAAAATGGCTCCGACTGCTCGTTTGCATATTTTAGATATAAACTTTATACTATGCTCCAATGTCGAAGCTTGATCTACACGAATATATGGACAAAATACAGAAGCATTGATATTGTGCGAAAGGTGTTTGTTGTTCTTTGGTTTAAAATCTTTTGAACGATATGGTCGAGATTGCACGAATATAAGATTACCTTTAGTAGAGCAAATTTCAAAATCTGGTAGAAGCAGTCATTAGATCCAGATTTCCTATGTAAATATTATGTGCAATTATCCAACTTTTTTTTTTTTTTATGGTAAAGGGGGGCAAACGAGCAGTCGGAGCCATTTTCATGACTACCGACGCCCACAGACAACCGCATAGAGACTATACAAATGCGCTGCCCTCCTTTCTTCTCCCACCTCCATGGGCCACCGGCTACTTACACACCGCACGAAACGCGACAGCACAGCTGTCGCTTTACGCCGGTCTTGTGTAAGCGAGAGGTACCTTCCCGGTCGTGCCGGCCCAATTCGGCTGCATGCAAGCAGGCAGTATGGCACTACCTCTTACTAAACAACAAACAGTCGATTCAGATTTTAAAGTCAACAATAAAAGTGTTTTAGTTTTTTGCCTTTTTTGTATTGTATTGGCACATATTTTCATTCACTTTCTAAGCTGTAGCTGCGTACCTTTTTAATTAAAAATTGACTTTCTAAGAAATACATATAAACATCAACACCCATTTCACCCCTTAGGGGTTGAATTTCTAAAAATCCTTTCTTAGCGGATGCCTACGTCATAACATTTACCTGCATGCCAAATTTCAGCCCGATCCGTCTAGTGGTTAGGGCTGTGCGTTGATAGACTGTGTCAGACAGTCACCTTTGAGTTTTATATACAATATACATACATATAAATATAGAAGACACTTTTATTTCTGTTATTTAATACAGCTGTGCGACTTATGCATTAGTCGCACAGCTGTATTAAATATCATCACCATGACGACTATTTTTGCCCGGGGAGGAGGAAGGAGGAAGTGGACGACGCATCTGTTCACCCTCTATGCAGATGTCTATGACTCCGATAGCTCGTTTGCCTCTTTATACTATAAAAAAAAGGATCGTCTTTTTATAAAGACTGAGAGGTCTCACTAGCAAAGCTTTTGGAAACTACTCGCGCTTATGCACTAGCGACAACCGGAGGATACGCGAGTGCGTCACGTCCAATAATAGCTGACACGGCGTCACGTGAGACCTAGGCCAACGCGGCGGAAATGCAACGCCCGACCTGCCCCAACGCGCTGACGTAGCGGTTTGACACGCAATGGCTCGCATGTACGGCGACGTGCACGTGCATTCCGCTCCAATTATATCACTATGTTATAGAGCTGAACTGTTTATTATATACTAGCTGCGCCCCGCGGTTTCACGCACGTAAATTTCGATTCCGTTGGAAATATCGAGATGAAAAATAGAAAATCATCCCATGGTACCCCATAGGAATATTTTTTCGGGATAAAAACTATCATATGTGTTAATCCAAGAGAACCATGTGTGTGCCAACTGTCATGAAAATCGGTTCAGCAGTTTTTCCGTGAACGAGTAACAAACAAACATACAAACTTTCACATTTATAATATTACTATTATACTTTATATTAGGTTATGTAATGTACTTTAAATTAGGGATTAGTTATTCTATATTGTAATCTATATTCGAACTTTTTGCGTGAAAGAATAACAAACTTGTCTACGTAGAAAGTTGGGCATAGATTCTTGGACCTGAACTTATGCTGTGGAAGCGAATAAATACAGCTTCCTCGAATTGTTGACTGCTCGTCGAACGGCGAGACTATTTCCGCGTCAGCTATTAATTAATAATATTAAGCTGAAGATTTGATTTGTTTTAACTTGCTAATCTTAGGAACTTGATTTGAGCATTTATTTGCCTGTTAGTCCATGTTTTTATTTTGAATTCGGACTCTTGCTTTTTTTTATTTACTGTTTTAATTCGTTCCAAAAGGGCCTAGTTTACCGAAACCTGGGGCCCTTTATGACTCAAATTTGAGCACTGAGTACCGGTCCTGTGCTCCCAGTATGATATATAGGTCTTAATACTTTTCTTTTATCATGTTTTATCAAAGGTTGCAGCAGTTGGACAGACGGACTGACAGCAACTACAATAGTGCTGTAATAAACAGCTGTATGTTTGTGTAGTCAAAAAATGACAATCGCCCAGACGATAAAATAGTATTTATAGAAACATTATATCACCAACTATTTAGTTCCTACGTTCATCATGACCTCTTTAATTTGAATGAAATTACATTCTATTTTTATATTTAGGCCTACTAAATATGCGTACAAACATATTAATCCCCTCTATTTCTGTTAACATAACAAAAAATACGTTTTTAAAGTTGTATTTAATTTTTATTATCGTCAATCGTAACGGCACCACCAACTACACCCACAAAACAGGTTCTTGAGTATTTATAAATTAAACCACTTGTAACCGTTTACATTTTTTATGCACCTACGCTAAAATTAAACTTTACTTTCTACATTGAAACCTTTTTTTACAAATTAAACTTTGTGTTTAAAAGAAATTTTGTATGAGATTAAAGAAAACCGAAGAAATGCAATGGGTAATAGTCATTTAATATATTTTTTATGAGAATTATGGTCCTAGGGGCTCGGCTCTGCCAGGCTGCAGTTATCTGTCACGTAACTAGTAACTAAAGTAGGCGTTTTTTGTTGATAAATAAATAATACAGATGTTTTTTTATAGTATAAGGAGGCAAGCGAGCAATCGGAGCCATTTTCATGATTACCGACAGACATCCGTATAGACTATAGAGACTATACAAATACGCTGCCCCCCTTCCTCCTCCTACCTCCATGGGCCAAGTTACTTAGGGCTCCCGCACACGGGCCACTGGCCACAACCACAAAACGCCGCCACTGGCATATTTCCTGTAATTTTCATACATTTTATATGGACTCGCCGCACACGGTTGACGCCTGTGGCGGCCACTAAACGCCGCCACAAAACGCCGCCACAAAACGCCGCCACAAAACGCCGCCAAAAAACGCCGCCACAAAACGCCACCACCGACCGCAAGTGTCGACCGCAGGCCACAAGTGTCGACCACCGGCCACAAGTGGCTGTCGCGCGCTTCAGCTACTTTTTGTGGCCGGTTCTTGCCGCTTGTGGCGGCGTTTTGTGGCTGTGGCGTGTGGCCCGTGTGCGGCGACACTTATAGTTGATTGAGATTTTCGCGTTTGTTACACATTTTGAAGTTACTTTACGGGTGTAACACTAAAATATTTATTGAAGACGAAAAAATATAAACATACCTTTACTCGACATTTCGGTTGATTACTCCAGCAGTAGTCACCGTCACTCAATCGACTCATGGCCACGGTTAAATCTTTTTCGTTTTAATCCGTAAACTATTTGCAAATTTTGATGTTAGTATTAACAACCATATAGGACGTAATCTTTCTTTATATTCACTACATTTACGTTATATTCCCTTTCTGCACGTTTAATACCGTTCAGTCGAAGTGCATTATATCCTGCAAGGTAAGCTACGTTGACTTACGTCTACAAGTTATCGCTTACGTCCAGACCAGTCCAACATGAACTCGCGAGATGGCCCTTAGGTTTCATACGCTGCACTGTCTTAGCTATTAATATACACCCGTCTAATATCATTTAGTATGTTTTCATGATAATAGAATAAAGTTTCAACGATTTTATTGTTACACGTTAAGGTTGCCTAATAGTACAATACGATATGTGTGACTTATGTTGCTTTTTAATTATAAGCTGTTACCCGCGTTTTCACCCGCATAAGTTTCGATCCTGTGGAAATAACGAGATAATTTGTAGCCTATATGTTGACCAGACCTGTTAGAAATATTCATGCGAAATTTGAACTAAATCCATGCACTATTTTTTGAGATTAGCCCAGACATATCTACAGACCACGGAATAGATAAAAGAGAAAGACCTTATTTATCAATTCCGTGCTATAGACAAACAGACAAAAATTCTAAAAACTATATTTTTGGCCTCGATATCGATTGTAGATCACACTTCAAGTATTCTTTTAAAAAATCAATTCAATATATAGTTTTGACTTTGTACGATTTTATTATATGCATAGATTAATTATTAATGAATTGAAGTTCTTTAAGTAGACTTAGTGATAAAACCTGCCAGCTCCGAGTGCGAACATACCTCCCGTTACTCATACCACAAAGAAACTAAAAAACGAAGGCTAAAAAGGTCTAAAAATAATTTTATAGTCTCTACTCTCTCTCTCTAGGTAGGTATTTAATATTTACACCATTACGTACGCTGTATTATAGAGGGTAACGACCACGGCGAATATTAAACTCAGCCTGGAGTTTCACCCGGGCCCCTGCTAGTGTTGTCAGTCAACCATTATACCTATGTAACAATATAACAGTCTGGTGAAGTTTCTCGAAAGTTTTAATATAATTAGCTGTAGGAAGACGTGGGTAAAAGTTAATATACCTTTAAGGTTTAATTTATACAATTATGTAAGGTGGCTAGCCGGCTAATGTGGTGATACACCGCCGAGTGAAAACGTCGCGGTCAAACTAGTACTGATGCTTCGTGATAACGATGTGCATAATTTACTTGTTTTCGTAAGATGACTCTATACTTTCAGACCCATGTGAATGTATGATACATCATATAAAGGAAATGTATGAATTCAATTATATAATGCACTCTTTTATGGGTGATTTTTTTATAAATTCTCTACTGGTAGAGAAAGATCTCTACCAAGAGAGATTTAATTAAATGAATAATATTTCAAGCTTTGCGTATCGTTATAAGATAAAACATTAAATTGCATTACTTATTTTATTACATCCTTATTAGTTGTACCTACTCGAAATGTGGTGTGTGTACCAACAATGGAATAAATACAAAATAAACATTTCTAAAGATTCATTTTGTTATGGTTTTCAGTTAAAGCGGATATTAAAATTAAATAAATTAGATTAGCAATTACAAGTAATTGATTGGATTATATTTGCTTTAAGTTGCGTATTTATAATACGACGTCAAGTGGCGTAAAGCTTGCAATAAACTTGAGACGCGCTGGAGAGCGTTGATAAAACCGCTGACTCGGCGATATTTTCGCGACGTAAGGGCGATCAGACGACGGAAGTAGAAGCCTGGCTGGCGGCTGCCTCCTGCCTCCTCCAGCAGACAGGCTCGCGCTCGCTGACAGCGGCTCAGTCACCGGCCGCTGCTCGCGAGGGGCGGGCGTACGCGGCGCGCGTCAAAGTTTTACGTCGATACGCGGCATTTGATTGCAGTGCGGTGCTAGTGATAGTGCTTGTGTCTGGATTGAGAGTTGTCTGTGTAATGTGTCGGAATTACATGATTTCAGGTAGACGTAAAATTTTAAATTGAGATAAAATTAAAATAAATTATGAATATTATTGTAATTGATTCAAAAACTTTAGAATAGAAAAAGCCGAAGCTTTCGGGTATTTTAAAATTTCTGATGTTGCGGCAAGATAAGTCCTGTTTTGACAATAGCCTTTAAATAACTGAAACTTCGGGATAATGATGATGCCAATGTCTGCACGCCAATATAAACCGTTAAAGTATTTTTTCTGTAAGCTTAAAGTTTAAGCAATTACTTTTTTAATTTTGCTAGTTTGCATGCCTATAATATAGTCTACGTTGAAAACGGAATAATACATAATTGACTATTGTGTGTCAGATCTTCTGTCTGTTGGTTCGATTGTTAGACAAGACACGAGTTGAAGGTTTCTGACAGCGAGATCTTATCTCTCTATGTAGAGATACAACCATACAAGTTACAACCTACGTAATATCTTGAAACTCTTCTAAATTTAATACAAATTCTTTGACTATAGCATGCCTTAGAATTAAATAATTTTTATCATATTATTTTTGAGTAATTCAGCCAGGTTTAGCATAAAAATTTTAATACGAAATAAATTTAATAATAACATTAATTTAACGTCGTATTTAAATTTAAAGAAATGTTTTTTTTTTGCAAATTGGCTATTTTAAAAATTTGGTTTCTTAAATTTTCTTTGTGTAATTATCCTTAATAAATTAGGTAAACTAAAAGAATTATTCTAATGTATGTACAAGTGTCTGGAATTTTATGTTATTGGATTTTAATTTATGGAATAATATACTTAGCTCTAAATTTTTATCTGTATCATATCTTGATAACCAAATACTAAAACATTTTACATTTAATAATATAATGGTGATTGTCAATACATATTATGATTTTATGTACATCGCATTAGTTCGATAATTCTTTTTATGTATTAATTAAAATCAATATTTTATTCCTTCTTCTTATTCATTATTATTATTCACAAATCTATGCTTAATCAGTAAATATATGATAATTATTATTTAATATATAATAATAGTCAAAGAAATTGAATCAGTTTACAAGTTTCAAGACATGTTTGCAGCAATTATTAAGATCTATTGTTATAGTTACTACTCTAACTACTAAACTACTCGTACAAGTTTATAAACGATTGTATTTGATAGAACCTGTCAGCATGAAGCCATAGCATATAATTCATCTGCACAAAACTCCAGACAGATATAACGTATGTCTTGCAACAGATAAATAAAGGACGTCATTAGGAGATGAATAGATGTAAGAAGGAAAACTTCAAGCTTAATTATTTTTGTGAGCTTTAGAGCTTTATAATAGAGCCCAGACAGATGGAAGCTTCACAGATAAATAAACAGACGTCTGGAGGGGAAGTACAGAGAAACCCCCCGCATCCCCTATTTCAATCTTAATTACTTTGTAGAGCTAACGTGGGCGATATCACATTTATGAGAAAACATTTGACGATATTTTTTCGAGTTGCCGTGCCATGTTATGTTACTGCCTACCCCGTTACGGAATTGGTGTGAAGATGTGTTGTTTTTGTTGTTTTTGCCAAACCGCAATAGATAATATTTTGAAAAACGCAATAGGTACTTTGTTGTCCTAATGTCCCTCTGTTAAGTAAAATTTTCACAAGAACGCTTCGAGGTATCAAGTGGAAAATGTAGGATTTTCTATAGATTAAATTTAAAACGCAATAATAGAAAATATTATAGGTAACAAAATCAGATGCACAGCAGCAATTTTTTAAAGAATACTGGTGAGAAACCATCCTGTATCACAATTCTCTCGCTCATACGATATCGGGGTACAGAGTGGCCTTTTGGCTGTGCTGTCGCGTCTTGTGCGGTGTATGAGTTTCCGATGGCCAAGGAAACATCTCCCCAATAGATCTTTAACAAACTGCCCGAGACACGATATTGTAGCCACGCCACGACAGAGGTACCGCCACGGCCGTACTGTCGCAAATGAATTATACTACATAAGACGCTTGCGTACTTCTCCGATCCCTCCATTGTAAAAATATTGTTTTAGACACATTATATATAGGTTAATTTCATGAACTATTTACTTTCAATATCATGAACCCGCTGAGCTTGTTTCGCCGGTTCTTCTCAGGACAGGGCTAGGGTTGAACCGGTGGTAGATGAAATTTATGACGTTCAAAAGGCAATTTTTTAAATTCTTTTTTGAATAAAAATATTTTGATTTTGATTTTGATCAAAAACTGTGAAAAGTCAGTCTGGTCGCATGTTCTAAAGGAGCTAACGAGCAATCGGAGCTTTTTGTTGACAATCGATGGCCATAGACATCCGTTTAGTTTTAGCTGATGTACTGCCCTCTTTCTCTCCTCCCCTCCAATAGGCCACCGGAAACTGACTAACCGTGCGAAACTCGTCAGTATGGCTATCACTTTTGTGCTGTGTATAAGTAGCCGGTGGCCCATGGAGTTGGGAGGAGAAAGGAGGGCAGCGCATCTGTATTGCCTCTATGCGGTCTATGAGAGTCGGTAGTCGTGAAAATGGCTCCGACTGTTTGTTTGTCCCCCTATACCATAAAAAAAATCCCAGCACGACGCTATCTAAACCACCTTCTCATCTATATGCTTAAAGTCCTGCAAACGATTGGCTTCATACGACAGCTCATTCCTCAGGCTTCGATACGTAGTCTCCAAGCCTTTGACCCAAAAACTCAGCCTGGTCCGTAGACCTCGCCGCAGTTGCCGCGACCTCGGCACGTCACAACGGCCACACCGAGCTCGTCGGCCGCGCCTGTTTCCCACGCAATCCGCTTCCCACGGCGCTGGCTGCCTCTCCGGCACGAACGAGCACGCCCATCCGAAGCGAACGAGCAGTGGAAGCCTTGATGACGACGCCCATGGACATCCTCACTACTCTTCAGATGCGTTCTTCTTCCCCTCATCATCCGCAAAACTATTAACTCTTCCTCTTGTCCCCCGAAGGCCCCGGCCAGCCACAAATCGTACGAAGACGATATCATGTGAGATATCTGGTGTACCTGATACCAAGTCGGCTGCAATCCACTTCTCACCAAGCTTGCTCCCGTATACTAAGAAAATACAGATGTATTACCTTCATTCCATCCGCTTTGGACGACCCGAAAACTAGAACACTGACAAAATTGCCTCCATTTCACTCAATGTTATGTCAGCAGAGGTAAGGGGCACCCTGGTGGCCCATGCAGGAGGAGGATGGAGGGCAACGCATCTGTATAGTCTATGTACTGATGTCCATGGGCGTCGGTAGTCATGACAATGGCTGCTCATTTGCCCCTTATACCATTTAAAAAAAAAGCAAGTGCAGCAGCAAGTGCAAGCAGTGACTGCACTATGTACTACGAGTAGTTATACAAAAATAAGTTTATTCCAATAACCAGTAAACGACGCTTAGGTACATTAAATTGAAAAATTCAAATACCCTACTGCTAAAACATATTTTTATACTCTATCTGTAGAGCTAGCTGTTGTAGCAAAACGATCGTCTTTATTATGTATGGTTAAGCAAAGTGATGACCTGTCTGATGATGATGAATCCAGCGGCTTCTCAACTTTCAGTTGAGAAGCCGCTGGAT
>LUGF01046113.1:74730-88132 GCA_001625245.1 Calycopis cecrops | reverse complement strand
AGTCAATAGTGCGGATTAGGTCTAAATATACACTTCACTTAACTGCCTAACGACACTAACTCTGTAGTGTGTGAGCTGTAGCGGTGATGATGATTAATGTGGTTTGAGTTTCATAAGTGCCGTTGTTACATTGTATACCAATGGGGCCGGCACGACCGGGGAGTGCCTCTTGCTGCCTACACTGCAAACTTAATAAGTCACCAAGTTGATTAGAAGAAACACTATATACAAGCTGCGCCTCACGGTTTCACCCGTGTAACTTTCGATTCTGTGGGAATTTCGGGATGAAAAATAGATGATTAGAAATTATTTAGAAAGAGGTAGTGCCACACTGCATGTTTGCATGCAGCCGAATGGGACCGGCTCGACCGAGGAGGCACCTTTCGCTTACACGAGACCGGCGCGCGGCCGGCGTAAAGTGGCAGCTGTGCTGTCGCGTTTCGTGCGGTGTGTAAGTAGCCGATGGCCTATGGAGGTGGGAGAAGGGGGGCAGCGCATCTTTATAGCCTCTATGCGGATGTCTATGGGCGTCGGTAGTCATGAAAATGGCCCCGACTGCTCGTTTGCATATAACATAAAAAAAATAATGTTGGCCGATTCTCAGACCTCGATATGCACACATTTCATGAGAACCAGCCCCTTCCGAGGAGTTGAATCACACCGTGACACGACAATTTTATATATTAGATTATTGACAATAAGTATGTATGTATATATGTATGTATGAATATAAAAATCTCGTGTCCCAGTGTTTATGACAACTCCAAAACTGCTCGTCCGATTTTCATGAAACTTTCTGTGTATATTCGGTAGCATTTTTTTTAATAATATAATAAGGCAAACGAGCAGTCTGACACATTTACACGAATACCGACGGCCACAGGCAGAAACGTTGCCCTCCTCCCCCCTCCGCTCCCCACGGGCCACGAGCACACCACCACACGCGAGTAAGGCACCGCACCTTCACGCCAGTCTCGTGTAAGCGAGAGGTACGTCCCCGGTCGTGCCGGCGCAATTCAGCTAAGTACATGCAGGCTGTAGGGGGCACTACCTCTTGCTACTGGCATATCGTAAAGTACCCTGACTTTTCGCGGTCGCAGCTAGTGAATCTAATATAAGTTTCGTTACGAATTTTAACACGAATAAAATGGCACTATATTAAACCTATACCTACCTTTGCTAAACGGCATAAATATACCCATACAATCGGCTCGTACTGGTGTAACCCGATCGGAAGATCTACCAAAGATAGATAGATAGCATTCTTTTTTTATGGTATACGGGGGCAAACGCGCAGTCGGAGACATTTTCACGATCGACGCCCATTGACATCCGCGTGGAGATAAACAGATGTGCTGCCCTCTTCTCTCCTCCCGCCTCCACGGGCCACCGGCTTACACACCGCACGAAACGCGACAGCAGTTGTCGCTTTACGCCGGTCTCGTGTAAGCGAGAGGTACCCCTGCGGTCTTGCCTGCCCAATTCGGCTGCATGCATGCAGCGTGGCACCTCTGACTATAAATGTGTAACAGACGCGAAAGTCTTAAACAAGTCATATTTAAACTAGTACGTCAACACCAAGGCGCGCCAGCTGCCGTAACTGTTATAAAACACATTTTATAAAAATAAAAAAAAAAACCGACGCACCAAAATAAAACACAGTATTACCGGTATTGGGTGTTTTTTGAATCCCGCCAGGTGGACGTGTTCCCACGGTTTTGGCGAAGTTTTTTACGAGCGCAAAATGCGCACCTGTTGTGCCGTGCGTGCACAAGGCACGGAGTTTCACTGTAACTGTAATTGTGTTTGCTTATTAGATATACATCTTAGACATAGTAAGACATTAGTAAGTGGTAGTGCCACACTGCATGTAGCTGAATTAGGCCAGCACGACCGAGGAAGTACCTCAGTACCTCTCTACCTCTCTACCTCTACCTCTCTACCGCTACCTTCCTACCTCTACCTCTACGCGGATGTCTGCAGGCGTCGGGAGACATGAAAATGACATGAATCATTTTCCTATACCTACTATAATAAAGTAATTACATTAATGTTTAATTAACTGTAGGAAGAGTCGGAAGACTTACGGAAGGTTAGATGTGTGTATAGAGATACGTTAGTGTTAATTCAGTAATTTAGAAAAGTGTGACACCCAGTGCCGGATTAAGCTCCTAGGGGGCCCTAGGCCATTTTGATTTTGGGGCTCTCCCTTTTTCAAAAATATTGTAAAATTGACAGTTATTTTCGCAATTTCAGAATTTCAAACACCTCTTATGTCATATCAACGTTCTAAACACAATAAAACAAACGAAATCATTTTTTCTATTCAATCATATATCATATATTTCGTATTCAAGTAACTCAGCAGTTTAACAGTCTTAAAGTTAAACAAATCAAATATTTTGAGATCGTTCATTTATAAAAACATAAATTATGAAATTGGAAGATATAAGCGAAGTTTCTTTTCAGAATTTTTTTTTCTGCATTCGCTAAAATCGTTGATGAAAAAAAATTCATGTCAAATTTTCTCGGGGGCCCCTGATCGCCGGGGGCCCCAGGGGCCATGGCCTAGTCTGGCCTATTGGGTAATCCAGCACTGGTGACACCTGTGACACTGTGTGTGTGTGTTTAAAATGAAATTGTATAAAGCTAAGGAGGGTCGAAAGTCTGTACATAGTAGATATTTGAAAAAAAAATGATTGGGTGCTTTAAATTAATAACACGTACCATCGGTGTTTAGGATATACGTCTGTTTATTTGTGCATCACTCGAAAACGGCTGAACTAATATTGATGCAAATTTTGCCAACCTGTCTAGAAAATTCCCGGCCAGGTTGTAGGCTATGAAAAACCCTTAATGACACAAACCGAACCACTCGAGCGGAGCCGCGTGCAAATATTATACATTAGTTCAGTTAACAACTTTTTGTAGAGAACAATTTACTTTATTTTCTTATTTTATTTTCTCCTTCTTCTCCTGTTTGTTTTTCTGCAGATCTTCGGCTGGAACTTGTTTTCTAGCTCCAGCGGTAGATGTGCAGGAAACAAAGAATATTAAACTATAACCTATTTTTATGTGCATAATTATATGGTCCTATAATAAACGATAGACTAAGATACAATTTTAGCTGTGTCAAGTCCATAGATGGAATACGGATTAAAAAGGGTTCAGACTTAGATAGTGACACTAAAAAAAGTGTGTGCTTTAGACCACACAACTGAAGTAAAACTTAATTATTGATTTTCATCACCGTAGTTAAAATGACATAACATACTATATGATATTTTTTTAAGTACAAAAAAGTTTCACTTAAATCGAATTTGAATTTTTAATTTGAATGACAACTTCCATTGGCCTCGACCGATGTGTGATTTTTGTAACGCTCCTGTCAGTCTACTCCCCATGTCAAACGCGCGTTTAGAAGTTTTAATTCAATGATTTGAATAAAGTTAGAACTTGACTGGGAAGTACCTTGTTCGACTGACACACTAAAGTGGACATACAACAATGATACTGACATTTCCAATAACTAATATTATACAGAATCATTTTGTATAATACATTAGCCTAATCCCAAACCAAATAAGGATTGTATATGAGAATATGAATGAATCAGCTGACAAACATACAGCTTCATGTTGTCTCTCTAAATAGGATGAGGTCAGATTTTTGTTTCGGTAAGCATCAGTATTTTCCCAATTTATCGCCAAAGAGTACACCGGCATACGACCACTGGTTTGTCCCTTTTTGCTGTTAAATACAATAAATAAATAAATAAATATTTCTTTATTGCACACCAAACATTAAACACTTAAATATAATATCTATAATACTAATATCAATGTACAATTAGGTACAATAAGTATTATGAAAATTTGTTTTTTTTTTCAATTCATTTCAATAGTGAAGATTGCTTGCTGAATCCATCTGCATGTCCCCCCAAGTTGCGAGTACCCCAAGTTGAAGCAAACATAATCAAATGAGAAACGAAACAGCACCTAAAGACAGAAAAATATAATGAGCACATTTGCGTCTTTTCAAAATTTGTAACAACAGGACATACCAGTCCACTGGTGACCGTGAGTGCTGTACACCACCTGAAACTTCGTGCTAGTTACATAATGAACTAAGTTAGTTTTGTTGACTAATATTCAGACACATGTACCAAAGCACTTGTATAACTAGCTATTTGGAAATCACAATTAAATTTTTATTAATTAAATATTTCAAATTTCAGGAAACTCCTTGCTGGAAGATGGCAACCCATATATGGACGACAGTCAGTTGCGAAACTGCAAATACATGCAGCTTAAAAAAATTTGGACAGCAAGATCTTGAAAAGTACAAAGAAAAACGGAGCTCAACCTTTAGGAGGATGAGGAATTCGACAAGTTGAACAATGCTGCTAGATGGCTCATTTAGTGGTTCCTTGCCATTGGAAAGTCTACAATTCATGGTATGGTCGTACGTACATTTTGGGTAAGACTGGTAACAACTTTTAAAACTTGTACATTTTTAGTCTTTGGGCCCAAATGGGCAATAAAAGCCTTTTAAGGACTGCCGATGTATGTAGGCATCAGGATAATTCTTATGCCCTCCATCCGTCACCTCTCCAGTGGACCATCAGAGACTCATAAAGCCCACGAACGGTGACAGCGTAACAGGCACTTCTCTTTGCACCAGTGTTAGGGTTTAGGATATTTTTATCTATCGCCCTCATCTATGGCCAAGCTTCTAAATGTGCGAGCCCTAACTCTACATTTCGGCCAAAATTTGTGCTTAAACATTGTTCACTGTTCATTACTTTTCAGTTAGTTCGCTTAGCGTTTAATTGAGTCATTGTCATTGTTTCTATATCTAGTAGATACAATGACATCGACTTAGTTAACATGACATCGTGCCGGAGATGGAGGCAGCATTTTAATATCGCACGCTCTAGTGTTCATGTTAGACACACAATGGGTAAACATGTAATGACGAATCTAGTGTTAACTAGCAGCTACAGGGTTATTTATTGAAGACAGGCCAAATTTTCAGATTTGATTCAGAATCGCTAATACATTTTATTTATGAAATAAATAAAAATAAAAAACAAAATGTTTGTCCTACGCGAAAACAGAACGAGTGGATAATGACACTATTGCGAAATATGATCTTTGTACCTGACCTTAGAGCGGTGCCGGTGTTCGCGAAATTGTAAAAAGACGATTTCAAATATTTGAATACCTAAAGGAAAGTCTATTTTATTGTAACTTACATAAATAAATAATCTAATACGATTGTTCCAAGCTCGCCAGTATGAATGGAACATTTTACTCTTTTGTTTTTTTTAAATTAATTATTGACCATAAAACAATTGATATGAGTCACACAAGTCTGTTAATCTAACCCTTTAATAAAAATCTGTTTAATATACAATTAAAGTGTAACAATTAAAGTGGATGTGAAATTCCGTAAATAAGAAAGTAACGCGACAGCTGTTGAAGGTTACACTGTTCGTGTGCGAAGGATTGATGTATTTCAAATCGATGTTTATCTAACAAAATATTAAAATTATGATGATAATATTTTAAACACACTCTTGGATTGACTTTGATTTCCTTATTTTAAAATTTGGCTAGTGACCAAAAAATAACCCTGTACCATCAATTATCCGAAAGAGTACCTTTCGGCCACTATTTGACGTTATAGTCTACACGGACGTTCCCTATAGATAATCTTAGCTTATGGATTTAAAAGTATTTCGAAATTATTTCATTTCTTTGGCATAAAGGTTAATATAAATATAATATTGCCATAAATTGATATACATCTCTAGGTACAATATATTACCTAGGGATGTAAGATAAGGAACATTGGGATGGCACATGAGTCTCGTCGAAATCTCATGACCTACAAAGGTAAAGTATTAAACTTTTCTTTTTTATTAGTCTTTGTTATATTTCATTTTCTCCTCTAATATAGCAGATTCAAAAATGTGGCGAGTTTTTGAAGCTGTTATTCCGTCTAGCACTAACACCCCCTCAACTGGAACCCGTAGATCCGAACTTGTGCGGTGACAGGGCGAGGGGACCGGCGGAGGCCCTGGCGCACGTCGCTCGCCTCTCTGTGGCAGGCTCGTCGCTGGTCCGAGCCCTTACAAGTTCGGTGATACGCGGGCGCAGTTTTGGCGGGATATCATCACCTTCGTTTTTTTATGTTCTCTCATTTCGTAGTTCACTTTAAGCTATGTTATTGTTTCTGTTTTACTTTAACCTTGTGTAAATTTTGTTGGTTTATTTTTTGTTTTTTTTTAATCGACGATTTTGATGGCACTCACGGCTAGCTGATATTTTTAAACCCATAACTTGTACCGTGCTTAATTAACTGAACTTTTTGTAATTGTTTACGTGCTGAAAATAATTATTTACATGTGTACCTAAGTAGTTAGTAAAAGTGAAAAATTTTAGTTTGGCTACAATTATTAAAGCTAGCGTTCCTATAAATTTCATATTTAGTAATGTCGCAATGCAATGAAACTCATTCAAAATAAATTATGAAATCTCATTATAAATAAAGTATGATAGTTATATAAAGTATTGGCGTTTTTCTTTTTGTGAATTAAAAAAATATCAACAAAAATCCGCATAGGAGCACTATGCAACTATGCTTTGACTATCATTTATTTAGAATGATCTAGATAGGTACAATTTCACCGTACTACTAGCGCTGCCTCAAGCCTTGGTTGAAAATTTTGTATTTTCACAGAAAAATGATGAGGAATTTTTATTTTCTCTAAAAATTCAAAAAGGAATGAAAAATTGAAAAATTTGAAAACTGAAAAGGAAAAAAAATAAATTTCTGCCTGAGGCAGCTCTAGAGTGGAAAAGGACAGAAAAACGCTAATCTCTATCTTACTAACAGTACAGTTAACAAAATTACGATAGCACTTTAGTGTCCTGCCTTAATATTTGCCAGTAAATTTTAAACTTGTTATAAGATGTACTTTCTATTGAGCTGTGCTGTATGTGTAAAATTCGTCACTTAGACTGACTATGTCAATTTATTTGTCCATATATCTAACTTGTGAAATGGCGGGTACAATAATTTCAGTTGTGAATTATCATAGACCAATATCCTAAAGTCGTTTTTTTTTTGAATCACTTGGAATCAGTTATGAAGCAAACGTGAAATCCTCATAGAAATTATTGTACCCACTTACAAAATCCATTGATATTATGTATAAATATTACTTATATGTACTGTGTATCGCTTTAAGTTTAATGCAACTTGAAGTTTCGATGATCAATCGCCCAGTAAGCTTCCATCGCCAATAACTGTTAAACGCCTTAACAAAACCTCAATTTTTTATACTATCCATGTCCGCTTGGAATAATTTTAAGAAAGTGATTTAGTGATTTGTGAGATGATTATACTTTAATGCTTCTTCAAAGTTGAAGAGGTGGGGTCCTTTCAGTGGTATTTGCCATGGATTTCTATTTTCCGCCAATGTTTTAACTTTACTGTACGTAATGAAAAATGAAAAAAATTCTTTTTTTTTCATTTTTCATTTCATTTTAACGTCAAATACAATGCCAACCCTCTCTTTAATTTGGTCTGTAAAAATAGGCCACCCCTTCTTTCCCGTATTTTTAAATTTATTGTGTGAAGTCTGGTAGCTTTACCACAAGTCCTTACGATACTTTGCAAAGGGCCAGACTAACATGGTGTGACTTACGTTAGCCAAGCCCTTATCCATAGATCATTATTGTTATTACCTGTGTACTTTCATTAAATATTAATTCCTATGTACTTATATTATTGTGTGATATTTAAAGAATTCAGTGAGATTCTTAATATGTCGCCCTCTCTGCTTCCCCTGGCGGAGAAGACGGCATATACCGTGGGACTTTCGTGTCGTGTACAAGTAACATGTACAGTAATACCCTGAAGTTACGCGGTGGGTGGTACCGAGCTGCAACCGCGTAAGTTGGGTGTACAAAAGTAACTACCAAATAATATTAACTTTACTTATTACTTTGGTAAACTTTGATTATAAAATTAATACTTATTTAGACGAAGAAAGCTTCAAAAAATATAACTAATATGTCGATTGATTACTTAAAGAAGTGATATTTAAAAACCGCGTAAGTCGAAGTATTACTGTGTTTCTCAATCTTCAATTGTTCTAAGTCTATCACTAACTGTTTCTATATTGTACATTAACACTGAATGTAAGCAGCGAAAGAAGAAGCAGAAGAGAAGAGAGGAATTATGCCGCCGGCGTGGTGAGGTAGTAGGTTGTATAGTACTGCATTACACCATTTAGGAGAGACTGTATAGCCTGCTAACTTTCCTAGCCGGCGGCTAGAGCTACGCACAACAGGAAGAGAAGAATAACCTTTAATTTCTTTCTTTTATTGTCTAGGAATAGCAGGCACCGGCTACACTCATACCGACTTAATGATGTACGCACGGGTTGTGAGTAGCCGGTGGGAATGGGGGGAAGGAACCATGCATATGCGGATCATGGGCGTCGGTAGACAAATGGCTCCGACTACTCGTTCGTCCTATGCTATAAATATTTAAACATGTGGTGTCGGTGTTGCAGAGACAGCTGAGTCATGGCGTTTTCTTTGGTGGACAAAGAAGAATGTTAGTGATCGAAACTCCTTGACCATGGGCGGAACCCATGGTAAAGGATTCTCGACACTAGACAAAGTCACGGAGTTCGGCGGAAACTTAAGAAGATTCATTTTAGAATTGTTTGTTACTTAACTATGTATTACTATAAATAAAAATTGTGATCAATATCTCTTTGTTTTATTTTGGTAAATTCGTGTGATGGTTTGAAAATTCATTAATCGAGGCTGTATGTGTTACACACACAGGAGAATAAATATCACATAATATGTTAACCGTGAGACGATTTTGTCTCATGTAATTATGGGACGAAAGCTACTCAAAAATCAGTACAGACAAACCACTATTAATGAACTAATATATTATATAACTATATAAATAAACTAATGTACTTATATAATTTTTTTTTGTTCAGCCTATGTTGTCCCAATGTTGGGCAAAGGCCTCCCCCAAACTTCTCCAACCATCCCCGTCTTTTGACTTCTCCCACCAGCTCAACTCCTTTGGTAAGAAGTAGCGCCACACTGCATGCTTGCATGCAGCCGAATTGGGCCGGCACGGCCGGGGAGGTACCTCTCGCTTACACGAGACCGGCGTGAAGTGACAGCTGTGCTGTCGCGTTTCGTGCGGTGTGTAAGTAGCCGGTGGCCCATGTAGTTGGGAGGAGAAAGGGGGGCAGCGCATCTGTATAGTCTCTATGCAGATGTCTATGGGCGTCAGTACTCATGAAAATGGCTACAACTGCTCGTTTGCCCTCTATACCATAAAAAAAAACAGTTTTTGTCGAAGGCATCGAAGTCGTCCCGCCCACTTATCATATTACAATTTGACATTAAAAATTTTCTATACGCAAAGATTACGAAAAATCTGATAAATAATTGGCAACACAGTTTAGAAAGAGGCTCTACATGCTGCACGCCGAATAGGGCCAGCACGACGGGGAGGTACCTCTCGCTCACGTGACAGTTGACGGCTATACCCTCGCGTTGTGTGTGGCTTATTATTTTTGAGGGGAGGACGTAAGGAGGCCAACCCTGCATGGCAATTACGTGGATGTTTGTGGGCATCAGTAGACGTGAAAAGGCTTTGCTTGTATGTCTCCTTATAATAAAAACTCGCACGTAATTAGGTATCTAGGTACTTTGCGTTGACCTAGAATTATGGAATGTGGCAAGATGTAAGAACTTACAGCACAAAAAAGTATGAACTCGAAATGGGTAATTTAAAGTCAAAAATCAAATCAAAATCAAAATATTTTTATTCAAAATAGAATTTATAAAATTGCTTTTTGAACGTCAAAAATTACATCTACCACCGGTTCAAACCTAGCCCTGTCCTGAGAAGAACCGGCGTAACAAACTTAGCGGGCCTCAAAAGTAGGTATATCACTAAAACTCTTGCGGTGTGTAAGTGTTCGGTGGCCCATGGAGGTGGATGGAGAAAGGAGGGCAGCCTCATGCAGATGTGCATAACCACCGAGTGGTGAGTGGTGACATGCTGCCAATCCCATGATGGAAGCATACTAACCGCACGAAACTCGATAACATAACTCACTTCATGATGGTGTTATGTGATCAAATTGTATATCCCTATTACCTACAGTAAGTTGTAACATCACAGGTGCCGGCTGTCTCGCGTGCAACCTACCCGTAATAAATAAAGTATTAAATAGAGTAGTGGAATTACAGAGCTGTGAAGTCTTAACAAATCAGTGTGTAATGTAATGTTTTTTAACATAACTGGGTAAACCAATTCATATCAAATTTTCATTTCATTTCTACTCAATGCAGCAACTGCATGAACAGAGACTATAATCAGATCTACACGGATATGGATTATGGCATGATAATGGCTACAAAGAATACTTTTCTAAAGGATAAAACTGTCTAGCCATGATACAAGTAGTGACATCTGGCCTCTTAGTGTGGTAGCTATTTAACAGCAACGCCATCTATTATTAAGTAGTAACATATATTTATTATATCTAATTCTCAAAGATTTTTCAAATTTAATTACGTATATTTTATAAAACGATGTTTTATCAAACATGTATTTTTTTAATATGCTCAGAATAAATCTCGATGAAATAAAAATAACAAATTCATATCTATTTCACTCAGCTGATTGATGAGTCATACGTGACATCATGTTCGCATTGGAGTAATGAAAAAAAGAGACAAAAAATAATTTAATCAAGCAGCAACACTATTCGGTAAAAGTCAATGATCTGTCATTGATAATACTATAAACTTTATTGTAAGGCACGAAGGCTTACAATAAAATCCTTTAAGAATTTAAGACGGAAGTAGAACAAAAATAGGATTGCCAACAATTTGAGTGACGTCAAACGAAATACGAATGTCGAATGGAGCCTTGAGCCTTCTAAAATTACACGAGAGCTGAAGAAAAATAATTTCAACGTATTCTCTTCGTTTTTCAGCTAACAAGTTTTTAAATGTAAGTGGGACAGAGACTGCCGTGTGTGATATTAACGCAAACTAAACATAAGTTCTAACAGTGTTCAAATATTGCTGTATTGTTTAAAATTAGTTGCTTTGGTTACGAGTATCAAAGATCTGTGAGTATCCTGTGTATTTTTCGTCGCTAATGCAGTTACTGGCGATCGATTTCATTTGCGTTCCAACACGTGATGTTTATAGGAAAAATTTAATTAGAGAGTGAAGCTTTCGCAGTGAATCTGTGCGGGCAGTGTGTCATGCAAAATCGTCTTTGGATACGCTAAAAATAAAACAAGGAGTGTATTTTCGGTGTGTATTTGGTGATTTCTCGAGCGGGAGGCCGGGTGAGTGGTGTGAAAGTGATAATTGGATTTTGCGACTTTCGTGATCAAACACTTAGAACCAGTATGGCCTTGAGGGATTTTTGCTTTTACGGTGTCAAATTACATGAACGTTTGCGTATTGGACTTTTTTCCCACAAACTACGCATGATCACATTTGCAGTGAGCTAATTTTGGGACAAAACAATAGAATAAAGGTAGATCAGTGCAGTTGCCTGAAAGCCTTGAAGACCATTTATTTCATTTCACAAGTTTCGTAAACATACAACGCCACTAAGCTCTTAAAATTTCAATCGTTAATTAATCCTATAATTAAATTCAATGTAAGTAGTTATTTAACTTGTGCAATGGGTTATGTTGTTTGTTTACAATGTACAAGATTATATCTGATTACTCATTGTCTGTTTCGCATTTGTTCAAAATTGCTTCGCAGATTCAAACAGAGAATGTGAAATATAGAGAGATTTAATATTTTTATACTTTGAGGATTATTCAATTTCAACTAGAGTATTTTTTCGTATCTCAAATTTATTCAGAGCAGTATCTGTATTTGTAGAGATTATAAATACACCACATACATATCACAAGATTTAAGACTTCAACAAACAATCAATCAATATTTTCAAACTACTAATACTAGACTGCAAATGACGGAAGTTCTGTGTTAATATTCAAAACCTCCAAGCTGTCTGTGTTTTGAAAATAGTCCTACAGTCAGAAGAACACACGGATAAAGCCAGCAAAGTAAAAGTTCATTCAACACTTAAAGAAACAGTTGTATCTTTGTAATTTGATGTTCTTTGAGTGACCAACAATCAGCATTGGATAATATTATAAAACTGAAATGAACTGAAAATGTGCATGTTTGTAATTCTTTCGTGCAAAAACAGCTGCAAAAATAGTGACAGATAAAGAGTATGTGAAATAATATAATTTTATTATAAAGTGTAAATATTTTACAAGAATGAAGCTGTGGGCACAGATAATATAACAAAACACATGCACACATCCTGTAAAAAAAGTACCTTACTCTCATAAATCACATAAAACATTACAAAGTATCCACCACAAAACAGTTTTGAGGTCTAAGTTAATAATATTGCTGGTTGCAATATCCTACTATTGAACTGAATTAAACTCTGAAAAAGTTATGATTTAAGCATGATTTCTTCCTTTTATTGACTTTAGAGTATCACTATATTTAAACTAAGAATGTTAGTTGTTTTGTTCTGTTGCAATAAGGGCTACTGTACTAGTACTACATAACATCTTTCTGATCCACTACGCATTTGTGTTTGTTTTCGTCAGCCACTTATTTTATGTATTTGTGCGTATAGACTTGTTAGCTTCTGAAAAGGGTTATCATGGATTTGCATGTTTATGACCAGTATATTATATGAGATATAATATATCTATCATATATCAGGAGGATGAAGGAATGATAAAATTTAATATTTTGTATTATATATTATTATTGCTCTATATAGTATAATATATATCTCTACATACATAGTTTTAGCTCTACATAGTTTCTGGAGCATACAATGTTGAAGTTAAATTAATAAATTATCAATCAACTAATATTTGACAATTTTGCACATTGAGACTGCAGGCCACAGTTAATATATACATTTTAACTGTAATATTGTCCTACGAAAAGGTACACTATACACTACACACCACATACGTAAGGACACTATCCTAGTCCCATGTTCAAAATACACACCAAAATATCCTTTTTATTTAAAAAAAATATGAAGGTAACTGTATCATGTGCATTTAGGGTGAAAAATCTAAACATCTATGTATATTCAACATCAAGTTAGAGCTTCAAGTTTATTATTTGGTAAGAGGTAGTGCCATACTGCATGCTTGCATGCAGTCGAATTGGGCCGGCACGACCGGGGAGGTACCTCTCGCTTACACAAGACTGGCGTGAAGTGACAGCTGTGCTGTCGCGTTTCGTGCGGTGTGTAAGTA
>LUGF01046113.1:53242-64694 GCA_001625245.1 Calycopis cecrops | reverse complement strand
TCCACAAATTGATTTTAGACTACCCTTCACCAACGAGTTTTAGATATCTCTATAAATTATAAATTTGGATTGTAAAATAAATGATGACCTACGAGTTCCTAGTTTTATGGTGTTGTTTAAGTTCACACGAAAATATATGTTTGTGTGAACTGTGATTCAACATAAAGCTGCGCACGTGGTGCAATCTGTTGACATTTAGTAACAAGTAGTAAAGAAGATTTAATATGTTAAGATAAATGGATTTATTCAGATGAATCTATTGACTTTTTTACTAATCTATTCTATGAATCTAATGATTGTTTTAAAAAGTATAGTTAAAAGAGCATCTACGTAGATCAAAAATACATTTTTTTCTTTTGTGATAGACCTATTACTGATGAAAATATTAGTGCAATTGCCGTAATAGTTCGTCGCACCAGCGAATATTTTCTTGGTTAAACAAACAGTGAATATGTAACGGTTCTTCCCTTAGTGATAGTACTTCTTTCTACTATATATAAGATAAATTGATAAATTACTTTGTTGCCAGACACAATTGTAAGTAGCGATATGTCCTTGTAACTTTTTAGATTCACAAGGTCAGGTAATCACAATGTCATTGGAGTTTGCCCGTTAAAACGCGTGGTGATATTTTGGAAAGTAAAATCATGTGATGCTGGTGCACCATGCTACTAACGTAACTTCCTCTATATAACTCCAGAGTAGCTTCTCTTCGGAGTTCGTTCGTTCGTTCTCTTCAGAGTCATCTTAATTCTAAGGCGTAAACTCCAGTCTCATGTCGGGCTTGACCACTGTTTCTAAACATTTCGCAGTTTCTTTTAAACTCTACCATATTCTCTGACCTTGTATAAGCAGCCATTCCTTCGTCTACATGTTTCTTACCATCGAACATTTTCGCCAATTGCTCTTGATTTTGTTTTTTTTTCGTCTAGCATGTGTACAATAACAATTGTTACATAAACATTAGAGTCCGGCCGCGTCAGCACTGGCACACTTCTCACGGCCGCGCTTGGCCGGTTTGCTTCATGCTTGTGGATTTTGTTGAATCATTAATTAACATTGGCCCATATGCGTTATGCCGGCGTCTGACCAGTGGCGAGTGTTTGATTATTATAGATGAGACAATAGCTAAGAAGTGAAATTAATTGATCGATGTTTGGAGTATACTTCTCGCAATTTGTACCTACCAAGCTATCTCTTAAATTAATTTAAAATCATACATCATAATAGTGTAGGTATTATAAATGTTGTTTAATAAAAGACTATTATATATATAATTATTAAATATAATTTGAAGTTTTTCGTGTTAATAACCAAAAGTTAGTGTGAGCGGTTAATTTTTAATGCTTTTTGCATATTTTTTTATCTAAAGTCTTAAATAGACTTTATACCTATTTGCTTAAATTATTAATTTAAATTATTTTGCTCTGAACAGAATCTACTGTTAGGGTTACCAGATGGCAATATTTAAATATCTGGACAAATTGTGAAGAAATCGGGATTTTGGACTGTAGTCGGGACAAAAATATACATAAGTACTACTATTACTTTCTGACACAAGTTTGCCTCTCTGTATCTCTGTTCTGTTTTAAATATCCGTTATGTCGGGACTCAGGACATACACAAAAATAACAATGGTCACTTTGGACCATTAACGAGCGCAGAAATAAGACTGCCTCCAAAATATAGTATACTATTATTGTAATTATGATACATAATTTGTTTTTTTTTAACTGGAGAAATATTTTAAATTAATTTCAAAATATAGTTAATAAAATGGTAATACTACGATATTCTGTGATTTAATAGCGGTCTTTGACAAATACTTTTCATATTATTACTCATTGTCAAATGTCAATTGATCGTGTTCTCACTTGGTTTCTTCCTTCCAAGCGGCGATTGAATTGTAAAAAAGTATGGAAGATAGAGGTAGTATTATACCTAATAGGTACCTCTACCCTCCATAAAAAAATAAAACATCTGTTATTTGCCAAATCCTAACAACACAGATCCTACAGACAACAACACGTCAAAAATATATTTGATTCAGTAACTTATTTCTCCCGTCTTTAAAAAATACATTGAATATTGTTTTTTGTTATATTAGTATAGACGAATAAAATAACGTATGTTTTTCTAATGGGCGAGTTGATAGTCCAAGGCATGTTAGCAGGTGGACATTGTTCTTTGGGCCAATCCCGCCCATCTGGCAACCCTGCCTACAGTGGTATATATTGATCTCTAGCGACCTACAATAACCTGCTGGGGTCTATCAATATGGAATATAGAAAATACTTGATTTAAAATTTAAATAATTTTATAAAATACTCTAAACTAAGTAGGTAGTCTATTCAAAATCAAAAACTTGACAAACGGGTCTGCGAAGCAAAATTTAGAGAACCACTGGTCTAGACGATATAAAAATTCTGTGCTACACGTGTACGCACAGCTTGCTAGCTAAGTCTCACTTAGCTACTAAGCCTGTATGCTTTTGAACCGATCAAAAATGCTTTTTAACACCGTTAGAGAACATTTAACAATATTTTTGCGTTGGCTTTTTTGATTAAATTTGAGCTTATTGCATGTTAGTGCGGGTAAGTTTATTATTTATTGCCTGTGTCCGTTTTTTTTTTAAATATACCTACACAAAAACATGAGCAAAATATAATTAGTGTTCGAGATACTTTTTCTGTATGGCGTTATCAAACTCATTCAAAGAAACGACTTGTACGCAGCAGCTTCAATGTATACTACTATCGCATACGTTGTGATCTTTGAATAAGAAGCATTCGAAGATCACAGCATAGTTTGCTTAAAAAAAAGATTTCGAGATTAAAATTGGTTCAAAACAATTTATTAATAAATCTTAAAATCACGTCTATCTCTCCTCCCCCAAAAGGTTTGTAACTGTATAGTCGCTGAAGAAGGCCGTAAATTTTACGCGACAGTCGGTGTAGACACTACAGTCACACACACACATCACATGTGTGCACCTGCGTACGGGTGTGACGTCAGAGACACCAGATGCACACATACACATTATATCACATTTACTATATGTTCCTCCGTATGAGACGTCATGGCGCGATACACATTACATATGTGTGCAGCCGCGTACGCGTCTGACGTCACATACGAGGTGCACACAATATGTACTTGTGTGCGAGTGTTGATGTCGTTGTGTCGCAGGAGCTGGCCGGTGGTAAGAGCGGCCCCAGCGGACTGCGGCGTAGCACCGAGCGGGATGGACTCGATCGACATTCCACCCATGCCAACGGTGAGTGGACGAGTGAGGCTACGGGTTAATTCACACCAAAAGCGCGGCGAAGCGCAGCGAAACGAAGCGCACTTTATGTGTCATATGAATTTCAACTTTATAATAATTACTATAATACTTAATATCGCATGAGAAACTCGAACGAGCCGCGCGGATTCCCGCGACTGCGCGAGAATTCGCTGGAATCCGCGCGGAAGTCGCGAGAATTCGATAATAAGTACTACAGTAATGAAAATAAAGTTTAAATTTATGTGACACTGAAAATGCGCTCCGCTTCGCTGCGCTTCGCCGCGCTTTTGGTGTGAATTGACCCTACGGCTGCTATCTTTTTATGGTATAGAGGGGCAAACGAGCAGTTGGAGCCATTTTCATGATCACCGACGCCGATAGACATCCGCATGGACTATACAGATGCGCTGCCCTACATTCACCTCCCACCTCCATGCGCCACCGGCTATGGGACATCGCTGTACAGACTACTCTCGAGAGGCGGCTCTGGGCATCGAATGTTATGTGGAGCAAACAATTTAGGGCCTTTTGACCTCGCATTCAAATAGAAAAGGGCCCCAGGGCGTTGTGCAGAAGACTGCTGCACGGGCTTCTTCTACTTCTTAATTTTAAGCTCTCTAACACCTCATTCTCCATTACAAAATTGTATCACGTATGAAAGTGAAATCAGCGAGAACATTCTTTATAGGACGCTGATGTCTTGCTGTATTCAGAGATTTACTGGATGTTTTTTATAGTATAAGGCATAGGTTTCCAAACTTTTTCGTCTAACGCCCACTTTGAAAATCAGTTACTTCGTATCGCCCCCTTATTAGTTATTACACCTTGATATTCAAAGACAAATATGTTGTTTCTGGCCCCTTACCGCCCCCCTCTGAGCATCTCGTGCCCACAATAGGCGTTATCGCCGACTTTGGGAAAGACTTGTATAAGTGGTCGAGCAATCGGAGCCATTTTTATGACTACCGACGCCCTTTGACATCCTCATAGACGTTATACAGCTGCGTTGCCCTCCTTCCTACTTTCTCTCCGTGGGCCACTTGCACACCGTACGAATCGCGACAGCACAGCTTTACGCCGGTATCACGCAAGCGAGAGGTACCTCGGTTTTGCCGGTCGGCTACATGTGTACAGCGTGGCACTACTAGACATAGAGTCTGACGGGATGCAGGTAGAGAAAGAGAAAGGGAAAGAAGCACTGAAAGGTTCTCTGCTCCCTCTAGAATTAGACGAGGGCGGGTGTTGACTGAATAAGATCAGCATCGCCAAATGGGATAACCAGAGATAGACACGGGAGACCTATCTCTGACATAAGTATGTCCCGTCGATAGATGTTCCGACCTTGCACGGGCATACCCGTACAGGTATTTTTAAATTATTTTAAATTAGTGCTTGCTCGACAAGCTACCGCTGGCAGAGGCGCGGAAGAATGCCACCAGGCTCCCCGTACTCCCGCCACTGAGCGGAACGAGAAACACCCCGGTTTTTTAGTCCGTGCGAGTCGGACACTACCTGTCCGCAGCTCCCGAGGCGGACGGGTGTCCATAATGGATTTTTCCGGGAAAAAAAAGAAAAAAAAAGACAGAGTCTAGCGTCGAGACTAAATGTTACTGTGTGATCAGGTCTGAACGGTCTGCGCAACATCGGCAACACATGCTTCATGAACAGCGTGCTGCAGTGTCTGTCCAACACGCGGCCGCTGCTGGAGTACGTCGCCGACGAGAAGTACACCAACGACATCAACACCACGCTCTCCTGCATGAAGGGCGCGCTCATAAAGGGTGAGTACAGCGCGAGTCACCTCGCCTGCCAGGTGGCGAAGAGACCGAATTTAAAAGGGCTCTTCCTTGTACCTTTTTAGTGACACCACGCTCTACTGTATGAAGGGCCTGTATGAACGCCCAAAAAGGGCGACTAAACCTTACAGCGCGAGTTACTTCGCCTGCCATTCATCCTTCGGGTCATCTCACACTCCCCGTTGGGGGAGTCGAGGAGGCTGTTTCGGGGCTATAAGCCCCCTTCCAGCGGCGGCCTGGTCTCACCCCATGAACATGGGGCGGTCATCAGTGCCACCTAATGGTGGTCTTTGGCGTCAGTATATGTTTATATGCGTCTTTTTTCAGTGGTCCCTCCGGCAGCTTTTCCGCCTTCGCACTCCCGGCGGTCGGCACCTACCCGGTGAGATCGCCGGTTGGCCCGGCGAAGGCCCAGCAGGGGGGTCGCCAGCGACCAGGGACCGCCGAGCTGCCGGGGAGGACGTTCACTGATCACCCTATACAATACTACTTATTAAAAGTCCCGTGGCCGGAGGGGAATCCCACGACCGGGCCCTGGAGCGAAAGGATAGGGTGATTGGAGCGAGGTGGGAGTTATACAAAATTGAGTTTGCACAACGACGAGACTCTTCATTTTTCTGGGGCTGCAGGAAAAACTCGTTGCGCCCGAGAGTCCGGTCTTTGTAGCCCCACAGCCGGGGGGCGGAGGGAGGGAAGTGTAGAAGCTGCAAGTTGAGGAGGTTGGTGGGAGGCGCCTGTCAGACGCTCTTCCTTGCATATAGCATATGATGAATAGCATACTAGCAGTCTGAATCGAGCTTGATCGTAACGGAATTTTATCTTATTATTTGAATTGTTCTGATTCATAAGTTCCATAACTAACAATGTACTATTGTTGTCGCTTGCAGCGTTCGCGGGCATGATCAAGGAGCTGTGGCGCAGCGGCGAGCGCGACACGGTGGTGAACACGACGGCGCTCAAGTCGCAGGTGCAGCGCTTCGCGCCGAGGTTCATGGGCTACAGCCAGCAGGACGCGCAGGTCAGTCGGGCCGCCACAGCCGGGTGTTACATTTAAATTTTAGTTGGCCCCACGTTGGGCGCCACTGTTACATCTATAGTTTAGATGTAGTTATATTTATGATGTAAGAGATAATTAAGCCTTTAAGTTAAAGATAAGAGAGATATGTATAAGTGAAACAATCTTAAAAGGTTTGACCACATATTGAATATTACTAATTATTTCCAGTTTCAACTTAACTAAATACAATCTCAAGGTGTGGGTCATTCTGTTCTGAAATTCCTAAAATTTATGTTTGTAACAGATTGATGACGGAGCTCTTAAGGAGTTACAAAATGTTACCTTTACTTATATTTTAATTTTAACAATTAATCAATTAAATAAAGTTTTACAATGAGGCATCTAACCTCAATACCGAAATGTGACTTCACCAGCACAGACGCTAATTGAGTTCATTTGACTGGTTTTAGTCTAAATTCTTTGATGCACTCTTTAGAGCGCAACATCTCTATTATGAAAAAGCAAGCCCGTGTATAATAATATCGGGACATTACACCGTAACTTATTATTTGTAACAGTACTGGATCTTAGTGCTTAAACAATAACAAAAGCATAGTGACACTTGTTATATCTCTACATGACATTCCCACGGTACGCTCAAGGTTGTTCACTCGGTTCACACGTCGCATCGTTTGATCGGCAACACCGTTCTAAGTTTTTCAAAGAAATTGTTCTACGTGAATCGCAGTTCCCACACATGTATTGAGTTAATCAATAATTATATACAAGGCATTACAATTAAGATTATTTCACTTTACGTTTGATTACCGAGCGTAAATCTCGCCCCTTAGGTATAGTTAGACTCTACATTCGATCGTCTAACGTAACTGACGTCCTAGTATTGGTAAAACATTATATTCTGTCGCTGAATATAATTGTCATCATAGTTTAAGTTAATTATTATTGTAATAATTGAATTAATAAATATTCTTTAAGTAAAATTGGATATTATATCGCTGCAGACGGCGCCACAAATGATTGTTAGGGTTGCGCGTAAGCGGCGCGGGCGCAAGACCGTTATCGATAAAACCTTATGAGTTACATAAAACTTACATCAATGCACCAATGATCCTGTCCGTAAGTGGGAAAGGCAGCGAAGCGCCACTACTCCCACGTTTTATGACAGAGTCTGCAGCGCCATAATAATAGAACTGTATAGTGAAGCGTATGCTACTGTTGCAGGAGTTCCTGCGCTATCTGCTGGAGGGGCTGCACGAGGATGTGAACCGCGTCACCGTCAAACCTAAGCCGATACTCACCGAGATCGACGACAGCCTCAGGTACACGCGAGCGCACACGCACGCAACACATACGCACGCACAGACACGCATACGTAAATTCCTCACAAGTTGTGTACGCATTCACGCACTTACGCACGTAACTACTTACGTACACACGCCTTTGTGTCCGTCCAGAATGGAAGTCTTCAAGTTGACGTTTTTGCTGTTGACTGACTTGAGGTTACAGCTGACGTTTGGTTGCACTGTCAGATTTTAGTAGTATGCATAAAATTTAGCAAATTCACATTTCTCTCTCTCTCTCTCTCACACACACACACACCTCTCTTTTTTATGATGTGGTAACATGCGTGCCGAATGTTCCAGCGACTCAGCCAAGGCGGCGGAGGCGTGGTCGCGCTACCTGCGCATGGAAGACTCCCGCGTGGGCGACATATTCGTGGGCCAGCTCAAGTCAACGCTGCGCTGTACCCACTGCCACCACGACAGCGTGACCTTCGACCCCTTCTGGGACCTAAGCCTGCCCGTGCCCGCGCGCACTGGCAACCTCAAGCTGCAGCAGTGTCTGCAGCACTTCACCAAGGAGGAGGAGATGGACGGTGATGAGAAACCGGTGAGTGGCACCAACTGATCTTTTTTATGGTATAAGGGGGCAAACGAGCAGTAGGAGTCCTTTTCATGACAACCCATAGAAATCCGCATAGAAATAAGCAGATGCGTTGCCCTCCATGCTCCTCTCGCTTCCACGGACCTCCGGCTACTTACACACCGCGCGAAACGCGTCAGCACAGCTGCATGCATGCAGGGTGGTACTACCTCTTATAAAAAAATATCTACTGTTGGAACAGGCGAGGAACTGCGCGCCAGCGGGGGTACGAATATGTATAATATGACGCTCTATGGGGAAGCCTATGTCCAACGTTGGACGCACTCCGGCTGATGATGATTAAAACAATTATATAGAATAGTTTTTAACTATACAAAACTGTCGAATCTCTGATCTTGTTATTATATAAAAGGTTACTAAAAATCTGATACATTTTTTTGTTCCACTTTCAAAATTAATAATATTTGATAAGACATTGAATGTTGACATACACCTAACATTAATTTTAATTAATTCTATCACAAACGATACACCTAAGAGTAAAGAAACACCTGAAAAAGAGACCTTAAGTGGCTAAGGGTTGTGCCAACACATTGTCATTAAAATAATCATTTAATAATTTGTAATAGTCGAACAACATTTCATCATCAACTCGACACCATTACCTATTTGTACAGAAAATAATCATTTTAGGAGCCAACGCATTATAATAGACACAGTCGCTCTCTCATCTATGTTAAGGTTTTTTTTTTATGGTATAGGAGGGCAAACGAGCGGTTGTAGCCATTTTCATGACTACCGACGCCCATAGACATCTGCACAGACTACAGATGCGCTGCCCCCCTTTCTCCTCCCACCTCCGAGGTCGGTGTTTTCGAATATAATATAACCTGAAGAATCAGGTTATCATTTCTCCTGATACCTACCAGCTACTGTACTAGCTACTATAGCTACTATAGTAGCTGGTGTCAGGAGAAATTGGAGCGTGCACGAAACATAGAGGCAGAACTTTCGCCGAATGTAACACGCCCTAGTGATAATTTTAGGAATTAAGTGCTAATAAAACAATAAGCAAAGATAATGAGATGTTGACATATGTCATATCATACGTACAAACGAAAATTCGCTAGCATTCGCTTCACATTTCAGCCACTAGTTAGCGTGGCAGTCGACAAGCTTGTTCCCTATATATACTCTGCTCTGGCAAAAGATTTTTTTTGAAAAAATGTATATACTGATACGCCGTCTCTAGTAGTGCGTGCTTGGTGTTTATCGGTTATTTGTTGTAATTGCAGACGTGCTCGAAGTGCGGGGTGCGGCGCAAGTGCCTCAAGTGGTTCACGGTGCAGAAGTTCCCGCAGGTGCTTGTGCTGCATCTCAAGAGGTACGCGCACACAGACAAACAAATATGTATAAACAAAAAAAAATTTGCATCTAAAGAGGTGCGCGCACAGGTAAACGAAAAAAAAATCGGACCTTAACTATTGTTGTGGAAGTGATGAGAAGGCTCATACAACTTCATCGGATTGGTTGGAGTGTTCGTCGGGCGACGACTAGGTTTGAGGTCGCTCTTCCGCAGATGGGAGAGATGCAGCCCGATATGGGAAAGTTTTTAATAGCTAATTTAACTTATTATCATGGTATATTGTAATATCTCAAAATATTAAGAATGTATCTTTGAATATCATCACAAGGTCATTTGTACCTTTGTGGAGAAATAAATAAAATTCACTCATTCATTATTTCAATGCCCATTCAAATGTGCGTCAAAAGAAATTGTTCAATCTTAATCAAATGTGGACTACGGCTCTCTGTTGTGTATCAGTAAAATATATTCACAATCACTATGTTCCGGGAAAAAAACAAAGCTAGAAACTTTACCTCTTTACAATAATAATGTCGATTAAAAACAGGAGATACAAGCAGATTTTATCTGCGTATAGATCCATCCTTCAATATATTTCTACATGTACTTGACGGTAAAATATAAGTTGTCTGCGTAGTGTAATGTGCTTCTTGAGTTTAGTATAGAGAGGTAGGTACAGATATCTTGCCGCAACTGCGTAGTGTGTGATAGCCAGAGTTCTCCTTGGGGACTGTCTGGCTGCCTTGATCAACAGTCCTTACAGTCCCTACTACGTGAGAATGGTACAATAGGGCCAGGTTCCCATGTCCTGTCCCCAGTCTTCCAAAAAAGCATAAGTACATAAAGGAATAATAATGACATAAATACTGATGTCTCAGGTTCTCCCCGACGGAGCGGTTCCGCGGCAAGCTGAGCGTGGTGGTGGAGTTCCCGCTCACCGGCCTGGACATGGCGCCGTTTGCGGCCAAGAACAGCAGCGCGGCCGCCACCAGCGCCACCTACAACCTCTACGCTGTCAGCAACCACTCGGGTGAGTACCATGGCGACGCTACAAGAACAGCAGCGCGGCCACCACCAGCGCCACCTATAACCTGTACGCCGTCAGCAACCACTCGGGTGAGTACCACGGCGACGCTACAAGAACAGCAGCGCGGCCGCCACCAGCGCCACCTACAACCTGTACGCCGTCAGCAACCACTCGGGTGAGTACGACGACAGCGACGCTACAAGAACAGCAGCGCGGCCACCACCAGCGCCACCTACAATCTGTACGCCGTCAGCAACCACTCAGGTGAGTACCACGGCGACGCTACAAGAACAGTAGCGCTGCCGCCACCAGCGCCACCTACAACCTGTACGCCGTCAGCAACCACTCAGGTGAGTACCACGGCGACGCTACAAGAACAGTAGCGCTGCCGCTACCAGCGCCACCTACAGCCTGTACGCCGTCAGCAACCACTCAGGTGAGTACCACGGCGACGCTACAAGAACAGTAGCGCTGCCGCCACCAGCGCCACCTACAACCTGTACGCCGTCAGGAATTACTCGGGTGAGTACGACGACAGCGACGCTAAAAGAACAGCAGCGCGGCCGCCACCAGCGCCACCTACATCCTGTACGCCGTCAGCAACCACTCAGGTGAGAGCCGACCACGCAGACGATAAAACATTTTTTTCTTATATATAAGTTGTCATTCCAATAATGACAAGACATCGTCTGTCGGACAGCTAGTGTATATATTATAACATTCTCGTGTTATGTTAGTTACCATACTCCTCCGATACAGCTTGACCGATTCTCATGAAACTTTATGCGCTTATCGGATAGTTCTGAGAATTAATATTTTCACGGGATCGAAACTTACGCGGGTGAAACCGCGGAGTGCAGCTAGTATACTATAATTATATTTTTTTATTAAGTATGTTGGGGCGACAAGACGAAGACGGCAATAATAATATTTAAGTGTGTCTTAATTATGTCTGTGTTTCCACCTTCTCTATTTCTCTCTTTCCGCTCATGCTCTTCTTGGATTATGCAGACGTGTTGCTGCAATTCTGAATTAACAAGTGCAAGTCTAACAAGGCTAATTGTATTGGCAGGTA
>LUGF01046113.1:41537-53225 GCA_001625245.1 Calycopis cecrops | reverse complement strand
GGCCACTACACGGCGTACTGCAAGCACCCCTACACCGGCGACTGGCACGAATACAACGACTCCAGGTGAGACACACACGCGCGCGTGCACACACACACACGAATGCAATTAACATGCACGCACAGCGAGACGCACACGTACTCATATACACACGGATAGGGACACGCAGGGTAGACTTTAGTTTAGTGTGGACTACGGACATATACTTATAAATTAAAACAAAGGAGTCTGTTTCAGTTGAAGCACACCATAAATAGATATAATAGATATAGATTCATTAAAAATTATATGTGCCACTTTAACCACTAACTTACACATACAATAACAAAACTTACAGTTTAACGACATATAGTGACAATTCAACGAATAGCGTCGTTCCTATTAATTTTATTATTAAAACGTCAAAGTTTATGATGAATACGTCGTTGGTAGTGTTGTTTCATTTCCTGTATTTCATTACTTGTATAAGACTAGATCTACGCTCTATACTATTTTGGACCTTTAGTTGGAGATTCTGCTCACTCACCAATGCCACCCCTACCGTATATTGTATAACAACTCTGTCAGTGCTGCCTCTTTACTACGTGTAGGGTCCCAATAGATGGCGATGTACAGTTACTACCTATGTTAATAGTATGTAGACACTTTTGCACCCTGTTACAATAACTTTCTTTGACAAGTCAAATCAATAATACTAATAGTTAATAGTATGTAGACACTTTAGCACCCTGTTACAATAACTTTCTTTGACAAGTCAAATCAATAATATGGAATTTCAAAAATACTAATTGTGAGAAGATAGATAGTGTATATAACACTTTAGTACCTTGTCACAATTTTTTATTTTGTACTATGTTACCGTCAGTTTACATAATAACTCGCGAAATTATAAACTAACGAAATATAATGCGTTAAATTGTGAACAGTTTGTACAGTTCACAATTTTTCGATAGTTCATAATCTCGCGAGATATTTTGTAAAATAACGGTTTTTACAATCTAAGACCCCGTCCAGATTGAGCGAATTACGCGCGTATTAGGCATGACTACAAACAATTTAACGAGGTGGTCGGGTTTCAAGTCCCTCAAAATTTCACACACGTAGTTAGTAAATAGTAATAAATATAGTTCAGTACTTTTTTAATTATATTTAATGTGCAACATAATAATGTACAAAAAGAAAGACATAAAAAAAGAAACACGACTCATGAGGGACTTGAACCCCGACCACCTCGTTAAATTGTTTGTAGTCAGGCTTAATACGCGCGTAATTCGCTCAATCTGGACAGGCTCTTACGGAAACATATATATATTATGCTCGTGACTATACATGGCCTCAATAGATAGCGTTGTATACCTTTATCTGGCCACATTACTAACCGACCGAATAGATGGCGTTGTTCTGTTCATTGTGTGGCCACATTACTAACCGACCGAATAGATGGCGTTGTTCTGTTCGTTGTGTGGCCACATTACTAACTGACCGAATAGATGGCGTTGTGCATTACGGTCGACACTACTAACCGTTGTACTTGGTGTTTCAGGGTGAGCACCATTAGCACCCGCGACGTGGTGTCCGCGGAGGCGTACGTGCTGTTCTACGAGCTGCAGCGCTCGTAGCGCCTGCCACCAGGTGAGGATGGGTGTGCGTTTGTCGTGTACTCATCGCAACTGAGGAATATAAGACATATGTAGCACATAGTTTCGCAATCATGATCTCTACGAGCTCTTCAAGCATGATAGCGCCGTGACCCACTTTATTTTACGTACGGAGTCTGCCCCCCTCGGGAAGTAAGGGGCCCGGTCCCAGTTTTATTTTGTACATGTAGTTACCAAAAAATAAAAAGAATTGTGTACTCACGTATTTTATTTTAATGTCTATAGGAAATATAATATGTCTTTTATTTGAAATATATGTGAAAAATAAACTTCTTTTCCGTTTCTTAGTTCAATTTAGTTAGTTTCTTAAAAAAAGTATTAATAAATATTATCATGAAATATCATAATACAAACATATCAAGTCTGCTATATAAAAGTCTAATATAAAAATCTTTTGTAGTATTTCGCATACGAAATATCATATATCAGCCAGTTTTTATTAATTTTGTACTATAATGTATTTCCCAGATGCAGGCGGTTGGAGCTCCTAACAGTAAGCAGCGTTGGCCGTCACGCGCGACCACTAACATCCGCGCACGGGCTGCCACGCAGATCTACAGATATTATAGACGATGTATAATAAAATATAGATACTGAGGTACAATTATTATTTATAGAGGTACAGAAGAGGCGACAGAGATGGCGCTTTTAACTGTCGGTAATCAAATTATATTGTGAGAAGTATTATAATATCTACACGAGACAATGTCACAAATTACACAATTGTGAGATGCTGATTTTAATAACCTAATTTGAAAATGTAAAACAAAAACTTGACTTCTTGAAATGTATTTCGATATACGTTTCACTCGCGCTATAAAGATGAATCTATCGACTCAAACCGCTCAGGATCCAAAAACAGACCCTCCCTCTGACCTCTGTAGGTTATTAATGTTAATAAGGGACCAGCGCTTGCGAATACGGCTCCCAAAAGGTTTTGCGTTTTTGCTAACCGTGACTAACAAAGTATTGTATGTGCTAGTCTATAGATTCATCGGTGAAAAAAGGCCAAGTTACTCGTGACAGTTATAAGGTCACAGAGAGAAAATTATTTACAACTGGTTAAAGCGCCATCTCCATTCTGTGATGTTATTACTATGTATAATAATGAGAAGTATATTTAAATTATAAATTGCAATATAAAACAAACTCATCTTTTACCATTGCTGATTTCTTCTTTCGTGTCGACTGACGGTACGTGGATAATATTTATTAACAGGCAAGGCAAGCATGCATTGCATGCTTGCATACTCACACACAGCCAATTTTTTGATTCCCTACTGGTAAAAGATGGGTCGTGTATATTTTTTTAAAACAAATTATAGATAGATAGATATATTTATAACGTTTCATGGTTTCATGCGAATATTTTAAGTAATCTTACATTGTTGCGATTCATTTTTGACAGATAATAAATTATTCATTTTGTTACTGAAAATAGTAATTATTATTTTGTTTTATTGTTTAATATCTATATTTTATTGTATATCGTGGGGCCGTGGTGGGTTTAATGGGTCCTATACTAAAATTAGATATAAAAAAATTAATGCGGTCCCCTGCTGACATTGTTTCTACCAAATTACTGTATAATGCAATAGAAAAGTTCCAACTGCGTACATACATGTAAATGTTACACGTTTACGCACGTCAAGTACGCATTAAGTTTTATTTATCTTATTTAACATCAAAGCAGCAAGAATAATTCACTTTATTTATGATATTTTGTCTCACAAAAATACTAGTATCAGGCAGGAACCATATCGGGAGCGGACCCTAGCTATAATATGCCTTTGGGCGTACAAACACGTCCGTAGCTTGTTACAGTCGCGAAAATAGTCTATTGTGAATGAGGTCGAGGGTCGTGGGACTCGAGAATGGTAAATATCGGTACATTATTATAGCGATATGATATTGGTACGTTAAATCGATCCTTTAATATCGGTGCGTTGTTATGATAACAATATGATATTGGTAAGTTAAATTGATAATTTTAATATTGGTTCGTTATAATAACGATACTATATTGATACGTTGAATTAATCATTTTAATATCGGTTCGTTATGAACGATATATCTTTATTTAAAATTTTTAATATCGGTTAATTTTTTATGTAAATATCGGTACAATTCGAAAACTTGAAATCGAATTTCAAAGTTTTCGTAATTTTTTTATTTAGTTTAATTTTAAATTGATTTTTGGGTTGTACTGTATATCAATCTGGTACAACTGACAAATAAGAATTATATTCCTCAACGGAATATTTTCATCGCGGCGACACGAGCAAAAATAAACAGTTATATTTATTTACTCAAATAAATATAATTAGTTTTATTTTGCATTATAATTCTAAATAATTATTTCATATAATGTCTTGATATTGTGTTAAAGGACATCGATATCGAAATATAACTGTCCGATATTTGATATTATATTCCGATATTTCGTAGTGCTATCCGATATTCCCGAGTCCTGTGTCCAGTCCCGGTGTTATTTAAGTGAGTTAAGTCTGCTTTGCGGCGTGATTGTTTTGTTTTTTTTATTGTTTTTTTTTAATAATTTTATTAATTGTTGACCATTGTAACCTGAGTTTTGTACAGCAACTGTTATTTACGTGTCTCGATTATTTTTACTGTAGTCTGAGAGGGTGTTTAGTCTTGTACCTGTTAAGTTGTGTCTTAGGCATGGATCTACATAACTAATATTGTTTTGGAAAAGCAGATATAATTTGTCTGGAGTTAGTTAATTTTGGACTCCGACTCCAATACTGTATTAGACGAACTATATTCCATTAACGAAAAAAGTTTTTTGCGACATTTACCCCTATTTAATTTTTAGTATTTTTGTTTAGAATTATCTATATGTAACATCATTTGATCATCATAAAATCCGATACGTTAGTATCCATTTTTATTTTTGAACACCCTACTTACTGTTAAAAGCATTTACACATGTAATATTATGTTTACGCTAACATCTAACTAATCTCAAAATATGGTACTTACTACTAACAGTGGATGAAATGATCTTCCATTTCGTAGTTAGTTTTACTCGAACATGTAATATCTTATTATGTTAAACAAAACTGCTTCATTTTGATCTGTTATTATTATTTCAACACCCACTTAGGCTATTTAGATTAAATAATAATTTGAAACTTGTTTCTAGTCTCATGTCTATTGTATTTCTGAGGTTCTGATAGTATTAACGCCATTTATCATAGTTTTTAACAGAGACCTCGGACATTACAATTTAAATTAAACGTGTGTAATATTCGACGCAAATTTGCGCTACGCACGCGAATGTGCAGCGTGTACGCAGTGGAAATGCGGGAGTCACACTCCTTATGCAGGGCATGTGTGGCGTACACACAAGTAGAAGTGCGGAATACATGCATATAAAGCATATGCAGGGTGTACGCACGCAGTGGAGCTGAGTACTCGCATGCGGCGCATACATACTGTATACGTACGCAATGCAGTAAATACGCGTACGCACTTGAATGTCAATTGTTAAGTCATCGCTGTACAGAACTCATATATCACAATTGAATCTATTAGCCAAAGATATTGCTGAGTTGTTGAGAAATATATTATTAATAATATAAAAATTAATTTATTATTTTTTAATAATAATTATTGTTTTATTATTGAGGTTCGCGTAACTATTTATGTAATATACGTAACAGATTTATATAATAGAAATATATATTTAAAACAAATTAATTATTACACATGTGGTTTTATTTACCCTGTTCCGTACTATTTACTGTACATTGCCGTGGTGCTCACAATAAATATATATATTTCATGACTATCGACTCCCACAGACTTTCGCAGATGCGTTGCATTCATCATGCCCCTCCCTGGACCACCGGCTACTTACCGCACGAAACGCGACAGCACAGCTGTCACTTTACGCCGGTATCGTGTGAGCGAGAGGTACATGAACTGGAAAGTTTGTATGTTTTTTTACACAGAACCGTTATTTATAAAACAATAATGTATAATATAAAACATTAGTTGAAAAAACATTTTATAGAAAATAATCATCTTGCTCCTATTTTTAAAGCCTAGTCTACTAATATGAAATATTATGAAAATGTATTCACATACAAATCATAATATATAATTATGTATGTTGTATTAATTAAAAACCAAATTGTTAACAATCAGTACCTAATTAATATTACATGCCGTAATCACGTCTTGTGTAAATGTATAGCACGTGTTTAAACCTTAGTGGTTTTTTGATGTTATTATGTATGTATTTATAAAATTCTATATTGTATCTTTTGTATTGATAATAAATTAAAAAAAAAAGATAAAATGAAATTTGGTATCCTATTAAAATTATAAATGTGAAAGTATGTATGTTTGTTTGTTACGCCTTCACGCAAAAACTGCTAAACCGATTTTCATGAAATTTTACACACAGAGTGTAATTTGGATTGACACATAGGATAGGTTTGATCCCGTAAAAATGTTCCTATGAGATGATTTTCTATTATCCACTGGAAATTTACCCGGGTGAAACCGCGGGACGCAGCTAGTACGTCTATAAACAAGTAGGAATAACAAAAACTACATAACACACGTATTCAAAAAGTTTCTATTCCTTGGAAGCGGGGAGATAAAAACGAAACCATACAATAGATCATTGTTGATATTGCATTACTCCTATTGTAATGTATTGTATTGATGCATAGCAATTAGATCGGTCCAGAGCGACCAGGAGGACCAGGTGCCTCGCGGCTACAAGACTGACGGTGATACTTCTAGGCATACTGCTGGGCTCAGGACATTTTTCATTTGGTACTTGCGGGGTAGCAATACTACAGTGTACTCACGAAAGCTACTACCATCACCACAGGTTCCTATAAATACCTTGACGGTGTGATCGGGGAGGTACCTCTCGCTTACCTACATGATATTGTGTGTATTAGTTAATTACTTTTTAATGTTACTTATTTTAATATTTTATTTTCTGTATTTTGTAATATGCACAATAAAGTATATTTGATTTGATTGATATCGTAAAGTGACTGCTATGCTTTAGCGTTGCGGTTTGTGAGTAGCCAGCCCCAGGACGGGCGGGACAAACGAGGGCAACGCGTCTAAACAACTACCGCCCGACGTCGGTAGTCGCGGGCAGATTCCGAATGCTAGTTTGTCCCCTATACAAAGTTGTTAAAAGCGAGAGACATTCAATGAAACCACATATTTAGTGTATATATACAGACTACACAACAAAAATCAGATCAATCGGAGCAATAGTTTAGCCACAGGATTTTTTAAAAGTTTTTTCTCACTTCGTACACTCTGTATCATCAGCTAATCGAGCGCTCGGCCGCCCATAGACAGCCGAAGTCATTCACCTCGAGCGAGGTTGCCGCTGGCGGCTCTCGCCGGCACAAAGCATGATTACATTTTTCGATATTTGACTTGTTTGAAAAAATACTTGTCGTAAACTTTTTTTTAATAGTTTCGGATTAACTGTACACACTTATAGTGTATGTGGTTCAATTTAATTCCTCTCGCTTTTATCAACCTTGTATAAAAACAGTTAATCTCGCTGAAGTGTGTTTATTAAAAAGGTTGCAAATAATTACTATTTGCCAACAGAGCCGTATCAAGGGGGGTCTGCCCCGGCCCTGTTTAAGGGCCTTAAGATCATTTTACCCATAAAAGTGCCCTCTTTTCTACTCCAAGGCTCCAAGCCCCGCAGAGCTCAAAATCCGGAGCTGTTTGCGACAATCAATCACCAAAATACGATAGGTACGTATTTTTACTTAAAATATTCCTAACATCCACTGAAGCCTCGTATTCACACGGGGCAAATGTATCTAGACATCTATTCACGTGTATCCCACACGTGAATAGACGTGTATCCCTCCAGAGACACCCCGCATTTACTAAAGACATGTCGCTCGACATATCGAGACAACAATTTACGCAGGTACGTATTGACGTCTAGAGACATTTGTACCCTAGTGAATAAAAGGAGAATTGACGTCTCACTACATAATACCAGTATGTCCTCTTGTAAATAATAGGCTTATGTACAAAAAGGTACCTAAAGTCCCCTAATTTCTTCTTCATTCTTTCTTTCATACTATCTCGATATATATATAGTAACCACTCGCCATGAGAATATTTAGACGCAGTGCTGCGCCTCTCAAAGAGAACATAACTACGTTTCTCCTTGGCACCGCTACACAGCGGCACAGATTATTAAATAGTTAGGTACTACGTAAACTATTCTACCTTTACCGTAACAAGTATCAAGAAATCACGTGATAACATCCTGCAATCTGAATCACAGACCGTCAATGGAGGTTCCTCCGGCGTCCGCCAGGCGGCGCACCGGTACATCACAATCAATAAGCTCCCGTATGAATGAGCAGGCTCCGAGCCATTCATCCGGGACGTTGTACGAGTGAATCAATACAGGACCAGGAGCGGGACGCGGGCGCGCGATATTATCTGAGGGATTTATTCTTGATGACAGATTTATTTTCGATACCCTTTTTATACGATTATTATTATTGATATATGTACGACGTCTACAGCTGACCTGTCTATTATTTAAACCTAGATTTGTCCGATTAATCCTTTTCACTACCATAAACTTAAAGTAATAGTGGAACCTACATAAAAAAGTTGTAAAAAGAATACTAATTAAAAAATGAACTTATTTAATTATTATCTATTTGTAAGTAACTTTCTTCTTGGATACCTACCACTCGATTACTTCTAGTGGGAGTTTACAGTTCCAATTAGGACAGAGGATTTGTTATAGGTATATACATACATACATACATACATATATCTGAATTTGTAAGTCAATCTAATTAAACATCTCACTCTATAATTATAAATCAATGCAATAAATTACAACGTTTAGGTAGGTGCCTACTCTAGTAAACCGCGCTATTTGTTTTCCAAAGTTAATGTTCTAGCGATTTTGCTAGCGATGCAAAAACCAGTTTTAATTTAGTCAGCAGTTTCAAATGTGGTCAGGCTCTCGAGACATCTTGTTTCTCAATGTCCTGGGACTTTTTCCCTCTGTTTCGAGACCCGCGACTGACATGTCCATATATCTACATACTTGTTATGCATGTACCTTATTTCCGTCCCGCTCACCAATGCACAAAGCGCGACAGCTTAGTCGTTTTGCAGCGGTACAGTGCAAGCGACAGGTCCCTGTCCGGTCGTGTTCGCCCAATTCGTGTGCAATACGACTTTTTTGTATTGGAATAACAAATTCAGTGGTATTCGAATATCTTGAATAACGAACTGCCTAAGTGGCCGGTAAGGACTGTCGACAGCTAGGGTTAAAGGCTCCAATGGACTCGGATCCAGCTCAATCTACGTCCGGAGGGCAGCACGTCTTGGAGCTATGGCACATGATTTTCTTGCAGGGAAAAATAATTTATGCACCGTCCAACGGACCTTTTTGTTGATATAAAAAGGTTGAGTCAGAATGGTTTGTCGACACAGCACTGTGTGCCAATACTGTCTAAAAACCACTGCGAGAGCCTTCGATCCCCGAGGTCTATCAGCAACAGGACACCCCGGCGACTGGCTGGCGACTGGCAAGGTATGGAGTCACTCCGGTAGAGCGACCTTTGCATCGCCGAAGCCTTAATTGGGGTCAGATGCCTCGCCTAATTCTCCGGATTCGGAAATAAAAAATCAACATCAGTCTGTGGTTTGAATCATGTTCACCTTCGAGCATACAGTGCTCACACCCACTTAGCCAAACGAAACGTCACTCCTATATTGAACATAGTATAGTCCGGGGGTTTTGAATCTACTATTTTGAACATATATAATCCCGGGATTTTCGAACCTACTATTTTGAACATAATAGGTTTAGTCCAAGGGTTTCGAACCTACTATTTTGAACATAATAGGTATAGTCCAGGGGTTTCGAACCTACTATTTTGAACATAATATAGTCCAGGGTTTTCGAACCTACTATTTTGAACATAACATAGTCCAGGGGTTTCGAATCTACTATTTTGAACATAATGGGTATAGCCCAGGGGTTTCGAAATTCGAGCCTACTATTTTGAACATAACATAGTCCAGGGAATTCGAACCTACTATTTTGAACATAATATAGTCCAGGGGTTTTGAACCTACTATTTTGAACGTAACATAGTCCAGGGAATTCGAACCTACTATTTTGAACATAATAGGTATAGTCCAGGGGTTTCGAACCTACTATTTTGAACATAACATAGTCCAGGGAATTCGAACCTACTATTTTGAACATAACATAGTCCAGGGAATTCGAACCTACTATTTTGAACATAACATAGTCCAGGGAATTCGAACCTACTATTTTGAACATAATATAGTCCAGGGGTTTCGAACCTACCTTGTTTCGGTATTTCTACCTATATTGGCCCTGTCCTACCAATCACCCTTAAAAGTCATCACCCTTCCTTAACCGTGCCGTAGTCAGGTACAAATATATCTATTAGTTAAGTGTGTTTGATGTAAAAATATACAATAAGTTTATTTTTAGATGATTATGATTGTACTGATATGGTTCATTTCCCTCTATCGATCAGTACTAAAATACCAGTAGGTACAAAAATACCGAATTTAGTAGGCTATTCCACCAATTTCGTATAAGTATATATGAAAAGTATGTAAGCCCGGGTACTGCACCTAATTGCGATGGCGGAGGCCTACGGGCAGCAGAGGGCATCCGCCTGATGATGATGAGCAGGCGAATTGAGCCTAACCTACGAAGCGTAGGTACTAAAATTACAAATGCGAAAGTCAAAAAACTATAGAACGAATATAAGGTATACCAATAGATTACAATCTGGAATACTTGACGTAAAAATTTCTTCTTATCCCGAAAATACTTGGAAAATATATTATTCGCGGGTGAAACCGCGCGGCACTGCTAGCAAACCATAATAATTCAACGCGAACTTCCTTCTTCCGACACAGTGAAAGCGGTTTCTCCGCCGCTCTTCATCCAACACAAATCATTAAAATTCCTAATGTCATTGATTTCCATTCATGGAGCCTTCTCACGTTCATCATTTTCTTGTGTTAACGAGCTTCAAGAAACCGGCCAAGTGCGAGTTGGGCACACACGGAGGGTTCCGCACCAACGAGAGCTATAAGGGAATAAGCTTCTAGACAGTCACGCTAACTAGTGGCTGAAATGTGAACCGAATGCTAGCAAAACTTCGTTTCTGCGTATGACATGACATAATATGTCAACATGTCATTGTCTTTTGCTTAGTGTTTTGCTAGCACTCGTTTCCTAAAATGATAACTAGGGCTGAGAAAGTGCTGCCTCTATGTTTCGTGCACGGTCCCTTATTATAAATATTAGCTAACCGGTCCACTAATAAAAATATCGCGGAAATAGAAATAAAATATAGTCTATTTTTTTAGTTGGTTAAATTATGCCGAATTTCATCAAAATCGGATCAGTAGTTTCGGTGACAAACAATGTGACACGTTATTTACATTTTTGCCTTATTTAAGGCGGTGTCACGTGGTGACGTGTATCACGTCCACGGTCACGTCGGCCCAATTTACCTGCCATGCAGCATGGAACTAAGCATGCAAAAATGGAGAAAATGTATCGTGGATTATTGTAAAGTGTCATTAAATAAATTGACGTGCAATAGAGCACAATGAAATAACTCTGTAGAGTTGTACATATTATATTCATTACAGTGGAGGTGGGGGTGGATTCCTCCCCCAGAACCACCCGCTGACGTCAGGAGCGGGCGCAGCGAGGGGGGCAGCCCTCGCTCATCCACGCACGGGCAATGAATTGGATGCTTATATCCTATCGCTACTATGTAATTTAAAAACAGGTACAGTACGAGGTAGTGCCACACTACATGCATGTAGCCGAATTGGGCCGGCACGACCGGGAAGGTACCATCCGCTTACACGAGACCGGCGTGAAGTGACAACTGTGCCGGCCGGACTAGCCGGTGGCCTATGGGCGTCGGCAGGCATGAAAATGGCTACGATTGCTAGT
>LUGF01046113.1:23668-39789 GCA_001625245.1 Calycopis cecrops | reverse complement strand
TTTATATTTTAATAGTTAATTTTTTTTTTAAATTATTTCTCTAATCATGATTTAATATAGTATCTTATAATTATATAATACTAATTTAGATACCTGTTCACTGGCTGTTGAAATTGTAATTTTTTGTCCTTTAGCATTATGTTATTATGATGTTCTTTGTATTTTTACTTACGTGCATGCTGAGTTCATCTTTAAGTGATTGTTACATGTTATCTTTATTTCTTATTCATTATTGTATCTCAAATGTATTTATTGTAAACAATTGTTGATGAACCTAATAAAAAAAAATAAAAAATAAAATAAAAAACGGTCACGTCGGCCCAATTTAGCTGCCATGCAGCATGGAACTAACCATGCAAAAATGGAGAAAATGTATCGTGGATTATTGTAAAGAGTCATTAAATAAATTGACGTGCAATAGAGCACAATGAAATAACTCTGTAGAGTTGTACATATTATATTCATTACAGTGGAGGTGGGGGTGGATTCCTCCCCCAGAACCACCCGCTGACGTCAGGAGCGGGCGCAGCGCGGGGGGCAGCCCTCGCTCATCCACGCACGGACAATGAATTGGATGCTTATATCCTATCGCTACTATGTAATTTAAAAGCAGGTACAGTACGAGGTAGTGCCACACTGCATGCATGTAGCCGAATAGGGCCGGCACGACTTGAGAGGTACCATCCGCTTACACGAGACCGGTGTGAAGTGACAACTGTGCCGGCCGAAATAGCCGGTGGCCTATGGGCGTCGACAGGTATGTAAATGGCTACGATTGCTAGTTCCTCATTATGGTATAGAAATAACAATTATGTCGCCACGACCGGCCAAAGTATCACATGATACATCAAAGGGACAGGTATGTTGTGCGATTAGTGGTGGGGACATTTGGAGTGGAGGGAAGAATGGCCGGCAGCACGCCTGCAGGACAATAATGTTAATATCTTTGGGCGTCGGCTTGTATACTCTGTATTTTGATAAGAGATTTGTCTAGATTTTTCTGAAGCCCTGAATTTTTGCGATCTAAATTTTGTTTTGGGTTAGGAATAAGGTCAAAGGGGCTGAAGGAAATAACTTGAATTATTCTCTCCGAGGCTACTTTACTGAATTCACTTCTTTTACAACACAGCCTGACAAACGAGCAGTCTATGCCGTTGTTTGACAACTGATGCCCATTAAAATCTACGCATTCAAAGATTGTGATCAACTCATGCGCTTTATTCTAATAAACTCTTACAAACTATACAAAACGCGACTGTATGGCTACTTCACACCAGTTCCGCTACTTTTCGGTAGATGACGCTAGGCAACCCGCGCGTGGCCCGACTCACTTGCGAGACTGAGAACAGAAAAAAATAAAAGAGTATTTTGAATCCTTTACCTTTATTTTGTTTTACAGACAGAAAACTACTAATATATCAATCATCATCACTGAATAGATCCCCATGGAGGTAATACAAAAGGAAATTGTTGAAATGACGACTAACAAAATGAGTATTCTTAAATTAATATTTGGTGGCATACTTATTAATAATAAATATGCACTACTATTTATTAGATATTCTCTCACAGATCTAAAAAAAGAGAACTATTATTTTCATAAATGTGCTTAAAGGTCTAGATGAGATGACCCCAAAGAACTCAGTGTGACATTTTATCCGTATTGTAGAGTTAGGTCTCTGAGACGATCTATACTCTGATTTCAAATGAATAAAAAGTTCTAATCACTGTATTGCACGAGTCTTGCTGAAAATTTTGGGTTCCGTCTGAAAAATCGATAGTCTAGTCTGGCGTATTTCAATATGTAATTCGTTTGAAATTGCCGCGTATGACGTAAAATCTGTTTTCTGACGTCACGCGACCATCTACATAGTACCATCTCCCTCTTACCTAACATGTTACTACATGAGTAAAAGAAACAGATATAGTCATGCAAAGGTTGTGAATCGAGTTCATTTTTTCCCAGTGTATGAGGTGTAACTTGAGCCATAGTAATTGATAAGAGATAAATGATAACAGATGTTTGCGATTACACATTAAATACTTTATAATGATCATAAGATAGTATTCAAGTAATATAACATAATTTTATACAGGACGTGACCGTTTATCGTTATATTATTTAATCTGCCTTTTGTTTTTGTTAATGAAATATTTGAGGGTCTAGTTGCACGTCCTCGCCGAATGACGTATGCTTCGGTGGCGCTGCAGCGGCGAGATATCGAACTAACCACAGTAACCAGAAATCCGTCGGGGTGTTCGAATCGCGGTGGACAAAATTGCGATTGTCCGCAAAAATGGCTAACAACATAAAGCCGATGCACAAAAGTAAACACTTTCCAATAGACCAGCTCGTGTGTGTCGGGAATTATGAGCTTGAAAAAACAATTGGCACGGGAAATTTCGCCGTTGTTAAACTCGCCACACACGCTATAACTAAGAGTAAGGTGGGTACATATCTCGTTTCGCCGCGTATTTTAGTGTATTCTGTGTTTTATTAATCGTGTTTTTACGTTTTAATATACTCGAAATCCAGTTTTTACCGGATCGGAATGTCAATACAGTGTTTTAACGTGATAATTGTGTTGTGATCGGGTTTTTCCACTCTTGTCAAGGCTCGGGAGCTCAGATGGCCAGGTTAGCAATTTAGCAATGAGAACTAGTTCCCTGAAATGTTGCTGGCTGAGTGATGGGGCGAGAAAGACAGAACGTGTTTGGTAAAAAAAATTACTATGTGGCCAGTTTGACGGCACGTTGTTTATCTTACTCCTGCGAAATTATTTGTGTACTTTTCAAATTAGTCGTGTAATGTTGAAACTTCAAATTGTATTTTACGAATGGGAAAACAATTTTTTACAATCGCATTAATCGTAACATATTCGCTATAATAATTAAGGGAGTTGACCTCCAAAATGGTTCTGCGACAATTATTTTCAATTGGGTTGTTCGTTTGATGTCCTCTACTCAATTATGGAACCTATCAAGTGTTGTTTATTAAAGAAATGAACTCGATATATAACAATAAGAACTTACAGTCTTACTATTCGTTTCTTATTAGAACTTGTCCCTCTTGTTTGAACTCATAATAACAATAATTTGTACCTACCTACTTCTGTACATCAAATAAAACAAAACAACAACAGACATGATATTGTTCTCCTTAGTACAATAATTGACAACTTGTAATGAAAATTAGACTTTAATGTCAATCATTTGTTTTTAACATTCTACACATACTTGTTACTTATAGAGGCATTTCAAATATTTTAACATAAATATTCTACAATTTATAAAATACTATAGTTTTAATTATTCTTATGGTTTAACCTAAATTCGAATTTTATTACTAGATATTTTTATTAAAATATTATTCTCAAAATAAATAAAAACAAAGGCATCTTTAATACTGAAAGTAAGAAAGTGTAAGAATATAGTTTCAGAAATATCTTCTTTCATTACCACCACCATTCACCATTAAAAACAGTTTTTCTTAGAAGAAGTATGTAATATGAGGCTTATACAATATGTTTATATAAGGATATTATTACTAAATGTTTATGGTGTTTGAAAAAGTAACAAGTTGATAGATATGTACACATAATAAATAAAATATAATTAATTTTAAAAGATAGTCGGACACAATATAGACATGGGCACAATATTTTGTTGGCTAAATGTAACAAACAACACAATGTACCATTATCTCGGACTTTACAACAGAGGCCCCGTTTGGCCAGAGCATCTTGATACCAATTTTGCTATACCACTGGTTTCGGTTCAACCACTTCCTTCATTTTTATTACAACACTAATTTCATGGATAATTGAGGCATGTTGAATAGCTCCATGAACATCCAGTAAACTTTGTCTATTTAACAAACTTGTGAGTGCATGAAACAGTTTTGTTGATAAGAGTAAGACTCTTTATGACTAAGGAAAAACTAGACAATTTAGATAAACTAAGAAATGAAATGAAATGAAATTCTTTTATTTTGATATTCTAATTAAATTTAAAATAGGATCATTAATATTTCTTACACGTTAAAAACATAAAAGAAATATAAATAAATTACAACTATCAAATCTATTTCACACACACCCATCTTATTAGCTGCTAGTGTGGTTCTAATCTTGAGTTAAATATAACAAAATAAAATGAAAATTGATTAGAAAGAAAGATTTTTTATTGGTAACAATAACAATTATCAACATCACAAAACATACATTAATGTTATAAACAAAGAAACTTGATAATGGTACTGCAACCAATAGAAGTGCATTCAGCATTTGACATACCATCATTATAAATAAATAATGAGATGCTGATTTTCGGTGACTCCCCACTACCATTCACATACAACAACACTGGCATGGGTCACTTAAGTAAATAGGGTTTTGTATAAATTAGCAATAATGATAATTTAAACAAAACCCCATTATTGATTAATAATGTAACTATTAAATCATAGCATTCAGATTTATATTATACAGACAAGAAATATTCTATATTTCACCCTCATTAAATTACTTTACATTATCAAAGACTATTATAAGCATGATTGGACATTGGACGAACAAATTACTACACTTGAACCAGTTCTTCCTCTAAAATAATTGAGAAAATTTATGAAGATTTTCTTCTAAGTGATGATAGCCAAACTAGCTTCCGCCCCCAGGTTAGCCCGAGTGGATTTCGAACTTCAAAAATGTAGTTATACATATAAACCTACCTCTTGAATCACTATCTATTAAGAAAAACCCCATCAAAATCAGTTTCGTAATTTTAAGGATTTAAGCATACAGACACACAATATGTGTGTTTTATACTATGTAGTGATAAATAGTTTAACTCATGCCTCCATATAAAATTGTCTGTGATGTTCATTTATTGATTAATATCCAAGAAATTCTAAGCTCAGGCTTGGCAATTAATAAATGCCCATTACATACTCGACAATGTAGTAGGTATCTACACTGTGGTGTTATACATATATACTACTTTTTCTTTTATAATTATGAAAACATTTTATTTATTGTAACAAATTTTTTTTTCTAATCCTAGCCACTGGCTAGTCACTAACCGCACGAAATACAAATTATACTATCATAAAATTTTGAATATTTAAGTACACTTTAAAATGTTGCTACACTTCTTTTACTATTTCTTGGTACGATTGTTGATAGTCAAATAGCCCCCTAATTTACTACCGACAACAATTTGTATCTTTTCGTTATATCTGATAGTAGTGGACCGGATATATTCCCATACAGATTTCATCAGTAGTTAGTTAATTTGATGTTTTTGTTGGCGGTGGCCAAAAACTCAATATGTCACCACATACCAAGGCACATCAGCTATTGATATTTATTATTTATCTCATATATGATATGATAGTTACATTTAGTGTCGCTATAATGATTGTATTTGATGCATCCATTTTGATTGTGGCTAATGTGTAGAAATTTTTTGAGTCAATCATAGAAATCTGGTTAGGATTGATTTGCCTTTTTTTTGTGATATCGGGGGGCAAACCGAGTAGTCGGAGCCATTTTCATGACTACCGACACCCATAAAATTTGCATAGAAGCTGTACAGATGCGCTGCCCTCCTTTCTCCTCCCAGCTCCATAGGCTACTTACACTTACATACCGCACGAAACGCAACAGCACAGCTGCCACTTTACGCCGGTCTGGTGTAAGCGAGAAGTACCTTCCCGATCGTGACGGCCTAATTCGACTGCATGCAAGGATGCAGCGGGACACTCTGGAGGAACAGGCTTGGATAGGCGCCTTCGTCTCTCTCAGTCCATGGTAACTTTTACGGCAGCTAAACGCCTAACTCTTATAAAAAAGCTAAAAGTATTTTACATTACAAACATTCCGGTGCGTGGATGCGAGATAAATAGTTACAAAAGCAGTAACAAAGGACCTGCAAGTCTTTATAAACCGGTTTTTGCGAAATCCTGAAAATCATATAAAGCTCCTATCTGAGCATCTCAACTTTATAATATTGTAGACTAGCAGCGCCAGCGGTTTAACACGGATAATTCGCGCACTCCACAGCGTGATCGTATGTGAATAGACCCTTCCTCGATAAACGGACTAAGACAGAAAAAGCTTTTCCATGCAGATCGGTAATTCCAGAGATTCCTTCGTTCTACCAAGGAAACTTTACGCCTTTACGATATTAGTATTATAGATTGCGCGTAATTTTTTTTTTATTATCAAAACGAAACAAAGTTAGCCTTTGAATCAAATGCGTTTCAAATTTTAACATACACTGTTTGTTAAAAGCTGAATAGTGCCGAGTTGAATATAGCACGTGATACTTATATATTTTATACTTCCAAGTCCTGTGTCCCATGTCCTCGGCATTTTTTTACCACTTGTGGAGACCCAGAGGCCCTTGATACCTTTTTAGCCCTTCCGTGGAGGTCCAGGGCCCTGGTAATCAGGCCCAGCCCGCGTCACGAGCGGTCAGTCGCATGTGACATAACACGGATTCATTTGCATGTTATAATATATGGCGCCTTGATCTTTGGAGCAGGAAATTATTATAATTTCGCCAATCGCACACACTGTTTGTGTGGAAGTCGGGCTTTTATTTGACTTGGCGGCTCTGTCGCTTGCGGAAAATTTTGTGAAAATATTGATATTGGCTCCTCACAGACACATTTGCGATAATATTGTTCGGAGACATCGTTTGGCCATTGACGTATGCGCGGTTATCCCACGTGTACCGGTAGACTAATCTTTTCATAGTAGCCTTGGATGGTAGTGCCATGGTGCATTGCAGCAGAATAAGTGGGCGGCCTGACAGGGTCCCATCGCTCATATGATGCCTTAAAGCCCTTAAGACATAAATGGGGAGTGGGGCTGTCCCCCCTCTTGGGCCTAAATTACTAATAATAACTACAGTAGGTTACGCCCTGAATCAAATCCGGTATAACCCTTCCCATCTGCGTGTAAAGAGATAGGTCAGTCCCTCTATCGTCTCCCTGAACCAAGAAGACAGAATAGTCTTCGCTAGTCCGATAAACTGTTACGGCGATTAATATGGCCACAAGTAATTAGGTCCATCCGAAAATAAAAAGCCTCAAAATTACCACAAAGCTGTAGTGTTGTGTGGCATAAAATTCGTTATGAATAATAAAATACACAAATAATACGTCTAATGTATTAATGTGGCCATTTACTTCAGGTGTATGAAGTAATGTGACCCAGTAGGCGGGGTGCTGGTGGCCACTAACTGTGTCGGTGAGCCAACAACGAGGTCGTCAGCACCAGCAGCGAGGACGGAACACAGCGGGGCTCCGCCACGGCCGGACGCCGGTCCCGACCACCGCACGTATTAGCTGTGCCTTGTGTGTATTGCCGGTCAGAGTTCTCGGCCACGATAATAATAGTATAACCTATTAATCGCAATAGTCCGGTTTGCCTTCTCCCATTAGTCTGGGAAAGAAGGGGGTCTGTCCCCCTATCGACCATAAGTACAGAGGTTCGACGCTCCAGGTGAGTTCACCTCTCATATCGATGAAGCTGCACTGACCTTCAGTCCTTAGCGTAATATCTATCTAAAAAAAAAAAAAAAATCGATCCGGCGCGAACGATGTACCTCTCGCTCGAGAGACATGGCTCTATCGATTCTCGTGCGATTTGTGCGTGGGGGATAGTGTGTAGGAAGGCAACGCGTCTGCGGTGCGCTCGTCCATTAACGTTGCGGATGATAGTGCTTCTCCTAAATGGTTCCGACTGCTTGTTTGCTATAGAGAAAAAAATACAGTTTATTAATACAATTACAAATAGACATTTTTTTTTTGTTCAGCCTATGTTGTCCCACTGCTGGGCAAAGGCCTCCCCCAAACTTTTCCAACTATCCCGGTCTTTTGACTTCTCCCACCAGCTCTTGTCGAAGGCATCGAGGTCGTCCCGCCAACGTTTTCTCGGCCATCCTCGGAGTCTCGCTCCGTCCGGGGCCCACTGAGATGTTATGTGGGGGTGCGAAAGACATAATGAATGAAAAATAATGAAAAAAAAAGACATATTCTTTTATGTCATGACTATGAATCTGGGTGAGATCCGATGGGTGTGTGGGACACCCACTAAACCCTCCGGTGCTATCGATCGTCCGAACTGAAGTGAAGTATCTGCCAACAGCGCATCCATCCGCCACGACCGGGGACCTGTCGCTCACACACCTTCGTAAAATGGATGTTCATAGACGTCGGTAATCATTAAAATTCGACTGTTCTTTTCATCTTCATCGTTAGCAGCACACCTCCACTGCTGGACATAGACCTTCCCCAGAGAGCGCCAGAGATCGCGGTCAGTGTACCTTTGCCCCCAAATACTACTCCACTGCGTCTTCAACTAGGCTATTCGGCTGTCGTTTGCCCCGCAGTGAAATGCTAGCGTACAAAAGTATGTTGTGTCGCGCTCGGCTCAAGGCCGCCCCAAGGAGGGTCGTTACTCGGCGACTCCGCGGTGAGCGGTACGGTTCAACTTCCGCGTGTACAAGCCGGAGTTTAAATACGTACCTCCTCACTACTCGAGATTGGTGAGGTACCTCTGACATGATACGTGATGATGTGACAATGCTGTCGCGTCTGAAGAGGAAAGAGGGCAATACCTCTTAAGAAATTGCGTTCATTATGCGGATGTCTATGGGCGTGGGTAACCAACAGGCGCGCCCACCCCCATATACTATACAGATGTTACTAAAGAATAGGTTCATAGATCGTGAAAATATAAAATATAAATAAAATATTGTAACTTTCAATTTGTGATTAGCGTTGAAAATTTAATTAATTAGTGTCAACTGCGAAGGATGTCATCGCCATCAGGCGTTTCCTCGTCTACTGCTGGACTTTATACATATATCACGTAGTGAGAACAATTCTAAATCTATGCATATAACATTATTGCGTTATTTATAACAATAAATAACGTGAAAATCGCCGATTTAAATGACCATAGTGGTCATTTAAATGAAACTGATATTAAATTTGAAATTAAACTTCATTTCGCAATAATAAAATAATTGCCACAGGCAATCTCTACCGATACAAGGGGAATGACGTGCCCCGTCGCTCGACAGATCCGGGGCTCTCCAACGTAGGCAGCCGATGGCACCCGCGGGGTTTTAGAGGGTTATTCTGTGCCGTGAGCTCTCTGTCTGCCGTGAGCTCCACACACCCGGATCCCACCCAGGTCCGATGGAAATGCGTAAGCTCATTTCCCCGCGAAAACAACAAAAATGAGGTGAATGACATTACTTACTGCATTGTTACCTTATCCGGCGCGACTGAGAAACATCTCGCCTAAAAACGCCGGCGAACTTTTAACATAAATTATAATGTTAATTATGATTCTAACATAAAATCTTAACATATGTATCATAATGATGTTTTAAATTTACTCGAATATTACTCATTATAATAAAACAACTTAACGGATTTTATGGCGGTTTATTTAATCATTTTACAAGCCTTTATAATATGTAACTTTATTTGTACACGAAGCGCGACTGTACAGCGATCGCTCAAAGCCGCCTCAATTCAACAAAAGTAACAATTTCTTCCACGTCACGCCCCCCGGTGTATCGCCATCTTTTATCTGTGCAGACTATTGCGCGCCAATCGTCTGCCGTATCTTATCTACACCGACTTACACGCACGGCGTACACACTACACCGTTCCGAACGCAACCTTACGTAACGAAGAGGTCTTAGTCAACGCAATCAAAACATTATCATACAGCCGTCTACGACTACTCGTGTTTTGACGATCACACAGGAATCAAACTTATACGGCACTTCCCATTGACCTAAAATTATAAAATTTGGCAAGAATTTGCAATACGAATATGGGAAAATGATAATGCGACGTCCGGCTGGTGGTACAAAGTTCGGATAAGCGGAGCATGTTGCCCAGGGGTCGCGGGCTCGAATATCGCCTAGGTCACAAGTTCCCAAACTTTTTCGTCTAACGCCCACTTTGAAAATCAGTTACTTCCTATCGCCCCCTTATTAGTTAATATACCTTGATATTCAAAGACAATTATGTCGTTTCTGGCCCCTTACCGCCCCCCTCTGGCCTCTGGGCATCTAGTGCCCACAAGGAGGCGTTATCGCCTACTTTGGGAAAGACTGGCCTAGGTCATTGTTGTTTATCTATGTATTTCCATAATAAAAAAATTTAAATTTATAAAACAATTTATTACCGTTGTCCTATATCCGTAATACAAATCCTATGGTAAGTACGGTACTTACCAGTTGCCACGGGGCCAGACTAACGTGGCGCGTTCAGTTCACAGATATGTTATATTATTAGATATTATAATAAGTTGTAATACTCGTATCTTTTCATTTATTTACTAGATAAGCCATTGCCACTTCGTTGAGCGTTCATTATCGCGCGAGTCAATCCGCGAGACGCAGCTAGCAATAGTGTAGCCTATGTTATCTTTGATTTGTGTAGCTTTCTGGTAGCGAAAGTGTTTCGGAAGATACACCGACAAACAAACTAAGTTTTTATGATGTTGGTACATATGAAAGACAAAAGAACCAACATCTTAGAAAAGAAGCAACATCTCAAACAAACGCTAACTAAATTTTGACAAACTTTGTGGTGTCCATTCATTGAAATATGTCACAGTCCATTATGACACTAACATTTTTTTTTTTTGGAGGGACCTCTTACAGGTCGGTAGCATAGTATAACACTACTACCATGTGACTGTTCGTCGGACTGATGAAGACTTTTCTGTCTTCTGGTTTGGGAACAAACACTAGTGCGGCAATAACAATAAATACCCAGCAATGTCGATAACTCGCGCTCGGGCGCGGGCGGCGGCGTGTCGTGGTCCGCGGGGCAATCCGCGAGGCGCGACTAGTTCATTTTCTGGTCGTTTCTTTATTTATTTTTTTAGTTAAATTAGTCGTAGAGATGTGAAAGCACTAAAGATAACCTATAATATGAAAAAAAATGGGTAGAGTGGTTAGCCACCAACAAAGCACTTTTTTGTTTATTTTATTTATAATAACACTTAATCTGTCTTACAGGAAATTAAGATACACCTACCCTAAAATATAATAAAAATATTAACAAATCATTTTTACTTTTATTAAAATTTAATGACAACCTTTAAAGTGTAAAGTCACCGTAACAAGATCTGTAAACACTTAAAAATATTCATAATACTTATTTATTATTCAAGAAATAAAGCGCGATTCTCTTAAGTTGAAGAAAGTAATCAATACTTGACTTATTAGATTTCTTCAATTTAAAAGAATCGTAATTCCTTGAATTGAATTCGCATAGAAAGGTATGAAAATTAAATTTCTACGAACAAGGTAGGAAAAAAATAAGTCAGATGAACTTCATTTCTATATAGCAGCAACAGGTTTTCACGATCAGTGTAAAGTAAAGTTGCAAATTCCAAAGGCATCACGGCAAAATGTCACAGACCGAAAAGGGCTCACTGTCAGGGAGAGCTGTGATCCTAGGATCATGAGTATTAATTAGCTTTTCTTGATAGGAAAAAGATCTCATCCGAGAAATTGCCACCGGCCGCTGACTGACTGACACCCCAGAATAGGCACAGGAGGCCCACACATCCGATTCCACGCTATAACGGTGGCAGTTCGTAAAGCATTACCACACAAAAAAATAAGTGGTATCCGTTTTCCATATTCTATCTATCCATGTTTTTGACTGCTAGAGAGAACATTTTAACATAACTTTCATAGGAAATCTGTTAAAATTCTATCTCCAGTAATGAATGCATGGATAGCATATAGAAGCTGACCGTTGACGCTAGAATCCTTGGCATATATTGTTGTTTTGTGATAATTATTAATAAAATGATCTCCAGTGCCAACAAGAGCCGCACGCGATGCGCTGCGGTGTGCGGCTGGCTCGATAACCGCACTTAATGCGACGCCGTAACCGCAGCACGACTGTTGCTATGTAGAGTAGCAAGAGGTAATGCCATGCTGCATCCCAGGCAAATTGGGCTGTAATTGTGGCTGTAGATATTAGTGTTATGGAATGTTTAAGGCCTCCGCAACGTCTTAAGAATGAAAATAATCTGTATGGTTTCAGTAGGTATGGGAATAGGTAGTAAACTTATAGTCATCCAGATCAAATACGCAGGAGAAACCGCGGGGTGCAGCTAGTAAGATATAAATTCCACGTTTGACGGTAAAATATTATTTAATTAAATTGTCGAGTTCTAGACTGGAGAAAGAAACGTAAAATGTACTTAGTTTACTTTTTCCTCCTTTAGTATTTTTAAACACCTGTGCCTTGAATGTACACAGCAGCGACAGAAACTAAAACATACAATCAAATAATAAGGAAAGACATTGTTCTGCTGGCGTATAATCGAAGTTTCACGTTCGTCTTTATCAACAAGCCAATGTTTTGATTGATGTTCCTTCCTTGTTCCGTTGCACTCATCATATCGAACAGTCGTATTTCTCGGTAATTCTAGGTACTACGCCTCCTAAATCTAGACTTTCCAGGTATAAATGCTCCTTCATGCTAAACACGAGATCGATTCTTTACGGTTACGCTTTTATGTTAACGTGCCCTTCAAAATATCGTCCCATTTTATTTATTCAAGCGCCGAGGTCAGACGTGAGGAGCATAAGATGAGCAGTTTTGGTGCTCAATGAAAAAATATATATAATAGATATATCATGTATGGATTATAAACCAAAATTCGTCGATTTTATAAAAAAATTTTAGCTCGTTCGGAATTATAAAGAGAGGTCTGCTTATTTAAGACTAGCTTTTAAGTTTTACCCGCGGCTTCGCTCGAATCCGTAAATATTTTTTTTGTAAAAACTATCCCACGTTCTTGTTCCTCTAGGAATATGTGTGCAATTTTCATGATGATCGGTTGAGTATTTTTGAAATAAATTTACATTTATAATATTGGTATGAATCGCTTTAGTTTCAGGTGGTTTTAGAGACAATTAACTATTTTGAAAAACCAGTGACATTTATTAAGTTTCGATCGTTTGAACGTACATTTCAACATAAATATATGCGAAGAGAATCATTTTGGTCCTTCGACCCACAAGAAATATGTAAAAAAACTCAGTTTTTCAAAGTGGCTGATGATGACTGCATGCATGCATGATGATGAAGCAAACAGGCTGATGATGATTGGCACGCTAGACTAGGCGCAGTAGCGAGGGCGTGCTCTTTTCCACGACCCAGTATTAACCTCTGGTAGCCAATATTCCACGACCCAGTAAACCTGTGGTAGACCGTATCCCACGAACAATACGGCGACCTGCACGCTCGTGGGAAGTGCTGTGACGGACAGATAACAAGTCAATATTAAGAAACTAGACCCCCCATACCCACCTCGTTGAGCGTCCAATATAAAACTTGTTTAATGGTAGTATAATATAGCCTACTAGTATGCTACTTCTTGATACCTTCCTTCCTTACTAGTAAACGAATGGTTATAATCTGCTTAGTGGGTAGTTTAGAAGCCCACACTAAAGCAACAACAAACATCCTTTCTCCATATTATAATATTACAAAGATACATTTTTGTATCAATTAGGGTGATAAGAAATTAATTGACTGATACTTAGCGATTCTATAGATTTTTTAGGAATTTCAAAATGGAGGCCTGACAAATTGCAAAGAATCCCCTTTTTCCGCACATCTAAGGCCTGAGCTCTTCAAAATAGAAACATGACAGTTAGGAACAGCTATAAACGAACATCTTACGATATAAATTTTTATGATTTGACACCTTTACCCCCTTATTAATAAACGTAGATTAATGGTCACCGCACACTTATCGACTCGTATAAGGTTCGGCACTGTGTCGCCTTCGCTTTTCGATGCGAGGCGATTACGTTCCGGTTCCCATTAATGCGCGTTGCAGTATGGATTTTCATACAAAGAATACTGACCGGCTGGAGGTGATACGGTTACGATCCCTTTCCGAGTTCATAAGTGTGCGGTGACCATAACTACACTCCAAATATTAATTTGGTATCTATCAAATTCCATAGTTTAATAATAAGGAATTTGTCAGATTCTAGATTTATTTACACTCTGTCTGCATTAGGTTTTGCAACCAAAATTAACGCGGCGTATGTTCTTTAATTGTGCGGATATCTATGGGCGACATCTGTCCATTAGGTCATACGACTGGGTTTTTCGCTACACAAATAAACACTCGAATAAACACCTACATGTTTATGTTGTGATAACACAAGCTGCCCTCGCCGGCACTCGAACTCGTGACCGTTGACGCGCGCGCTCACATGACCACTGCGCCAGTGACGTCACTTGTACATAGTAGAGGGGGCAGACGAGCCGGCGGAGCTGATGACTACCGACGCACATACTTCGGAGATACGTTGCTTTTTTTCCTTCCCTCTCGATGGGCCATAGGAAACCCACCGCGCGAATATGTAGGTCATGGTCACTAGCCACAAGACATAGATGTAGGTCTACCGTGTGTAGGGTTGTCTCTGCTCTCCCGGGACTCTGGGTTTCTCCTGGAAAAAGGTCTTAGATTTTAAAATCTCCCGGCTCCCGGAACGTGGGTAAAATCTCCCGGCCTGGCAAGTGTCGGGCGGCGTGCATCCCAGGGCTGTGGCAAAACTAAATTATTGTAATGTCATAATATCAAAAATGCCTTCCAACCATGTTCATGACCTTTTTTTTTTAGTCCACTCCGACTTTGATCAACTGAGTTGGCAAACCTAGTCGTGCGTAATAGCTCTCTGAACCTTTACGGCGGTATTGTGAGAGTTACATGCCCGGTTGTACCGGCGCAAGTCGGCCGCAGTGCAGCATGGCACTACCTCTTAATAAAGGCCCGCGCAGACGAGGGACTTTTGTCGCTTACAGCTGTATTGAGTGACGCAAACGAGGTACTAAAAGTACCGCGTGCAATAAGTCCCCCGAATAACCGAGGATATGCAGAGAGCGGACCTCACAAAAGTACGCGGGAGTCGCCGAAAGTAACATTACTCTAGTGACTAGGCGAAGCAACGCACACGGAGGACTAGTCCGCGTTGTGCGTTGAGTACGCAGTAAATCCGCGGGGACTTTTTATTCGCAGTGCGTTTTTTTTTTTTTTTTTTATGGTGTAGGGGGGCAAACGTGCAGTCGGAGACATTTTCATGACTACCGACGCCCATAGACATTCGCATTGAGACTATACAGATGCGCTGCCCTCCTTTCTCCTCCCACCTCCATGGGCCACCGGCTACTTACACACCGCACGAAACGCGACAGCACAGCTGTCACTTTACGCCGGTCTCGTGTAAGCGAGAGGTACCTCCCCGGTCGTGCCGGCCCAATTCGGCTGCATGCAAGCTTGCAGTGTGGCACTACCTCTTACTAAAAACGTACGTACTTTTTTCTCCGCCGCGGACAAAAATCTCTCGTCTGCGCAAGCCTTAAAACTCACTTTACGCAGTTCTTCGCCTCAGTAATCGCGGTGAAGTTAATATACAATTAACTAACTATCAATTACATCGTAAGTGCCGGTACACATCATTATTAAATAAACTATTAAGTACATAGTGGAATAATTGTGAAATTAATGTTAGATGTATTTGTATAGTAATTACTTGTTTACCTAGAACAAATATATAAGTTGAAAATTGATGATTAATTAATTAAGTATAATGTTAGTACAGTCAATCTGTAATTAAATCAGGAACAAATTACACGAGTAGATTTGACTTGATATATCATTAGAGGGGCATGTAAATAGCAGAATTGGAGATTGGCGAAGTCTCATCTGTTGCTGATTTTGAGAAAATCCAAAAAAAAAATTTTTAATTGCGCTTTTCTTCGAATCTATGGGTTTTAGGGAAAAGTTTTTTTGAAAAAAAATGTAGAAAACATTGTGAACTACACTTTATGTCATTGAAGTGACTTCGTAAGACTTAAAATACAAAAAGTAGGTGGCGCTGATGCGTCTAAAAATTGGTTTTTCATCATTTTCGCTAAGAAAATGGTTTTTTATTTAAAAATTGTAAATGAGGAAGTTGTCCCTCTTCAAATTTGCAACAACTTTTGTTTAAAAAAAAAATTCTACAACTTACTGTTACTGCTATAGCTTGCTGAC
>LUGF01046113.1:0-10000 GCA_001625245.1 Calycopis cecrops | reverse complement strand
CCACACCGGCGACCACAAGTCCCAGCACGAGAGCCGCGATGGTGACGCTGTCCACGGATCCTACTCGCTGCTGCAGCCTGACGGCTCCGTACGCAACGTCCACTACACCGCTGATGACCACAACGGGTGAGTTTCATGACACCACAAACGCTAAAGACACTTTCACGTATTTAGCGGAACTACGATTACAATCACAAATTACAAAAAAGATAATAATTGACCTATCAATAAGATAGGTCAATTATTAGGACTTATACTCATTTTTGTTCTTTTTATAGGACATTATCTTCATAGAAATGAGAGTGAAAGATAGAGAAGTAAAATTCAAGCTACTAGATTTGCAACTACTCTAGCAATTATTTTATGCAAAGTAATAAGTGTCACACCAACATTTCCTTATGAAACACTGAAAATTCTCGCATTTTATTTTTAGCGGCAAATTTTTATCTCTAGCTGATCGGTTCCAAAATTAGTAGCTCAAGGCCCCTATAAAATTACTACTGCTATAATAACTAATAACGTATTCTCACTATTTCAGATTTAACGCCGTAGTACACAACTCTGCTCCTTCAATCCACGCCGCTCCCGCATATCAACATTATTAATAATTATGAAAACACCAAAAAATTAGATTTGTATATATTTTAACCATGAGTGCCAACATAAATTGTAAATAAATTATTAAGAATGTGCATGTTTTAATACATTTTCACATAACTTATCTAGAAACTTAAGTAGAATTCTCTTCCTAAATTGTCGGTAGGTTCTTCATAGAATGTTATATTAGGTACTTACTGTATTAGGCTTACCTATGAAATTAGCGTTTTATAAGGGAAAAAGTAAAACCAAAAAAAAATTGAAATTTTATATTTAATCATTTAAAGTATGTACCATTATGATCTATGCATTTTTGCCATTTTATAGGTAGTTCACTGATTCCTTTATTAAAAAAATTTCGTGGGCGTGAATCAACAAATTCTTTGAAAGCGGTTTGGACTGCTTCGTCGGAGTTGAATTTTTTTCCTCGCAAGAATTTGTCCAAATTCTGAAAAAAGTGGTAATCTGTTGGGGCAAGGTCCGGGGAGTATGGTGGGTGTCGTATGCATTCCAACTGCAGCTCCTTTAACTTAGCAACCGTCTGTGTTGAAGTATGGGGTCTGGCGTTGTCCTGAAGCAGCAGTGGGCTTGAGCAATTGACCAATCTCGGTTGTTTAACGGCCAGCTTTTCCATCATAATTTCTAATTGTTGACAATACATCTCTGCAGTAATCGTCTGACCAGGTCTTAGGAAGCTGTAGTGTATGACACCAGCACTAGACCACCAAACGCTCACCAGTACCTTTTTTTGAGTCAACTTTCGCTTCGGACAGGATTTGGCCGGTTCACCTCGGGTCAGCCATTGTGATGAGCGTTTCCGATTATCGTACAAGATCCATTTTTCATCACAAGTAACAATACGATTCAAAATGCCTTCATTATTGTGACGGTGGAGTAGTGTAACGCAACAATCAACGCGCGTTTGTTTGTGTACTTCACTCAATTCGTGCGGTACCCATTTCTCGAGCTTTTAACTTTTCCAAGTTGTTTTAAGTGAACGAAAACTGTCTTATCACTTACACCGAAGCCTGCTACTAGCTCTGAAGTGGTTTGTGACGGATCCGCTTCCACGATCACCTTCAACTCTTCATTGTCAACAAGGGTCTCCGGCCGGCCACGGGGTTGGTTCTGTAGCTTAAAATTTTCAGAACGAAAACGTTGGAACCAAAAACGTACAGTGCTTTCTTTTACAGTAGCTTGGCCATACACATCATTAATCTTTCGAGCTGTTTCTGCAGCGTTAGTGCCGCGTTTAAACTCGTATTCGTAAATATAGCGATATTTCAAGTTTTCCATTTTGTCAATAAAACGAAAGCAAAGACAAATTTAATGGCCAAAAAACAAATGAATTACGAAATTCAAAACAAGTATAGACGAATATATATTCAAAATAAATTTGAATTTGGAATTCCAAACCAAATCCTAAAAATTTGAAGTCAAAGTGGCCAGTTCATCAAAACGCTAATTTCATAGGTAAGGACCTATTATAACATAATAATAGTTCTTCAGGGTTGGTAATAGAATTACCCAGGAGCCCCGCAATATCAGCTCGATACATTTGACCGTATACAACGAAGAGCGACTCGAATCGTCGATAACCAGTATCTTACCCACCAGCTTGATACTCTTGCTTTGCGTAGAGATGTCAGCTCGCTGTGCATCTTCTATCGTATTTATCACGGGGAGTGTTCCGAGGAATTGTTCGGATTAATACCTGTAGCTGAATTCCATTATAGGACTTCGCGCCGAAATTCCAAATTCCACCGTCACCACCTAGATCCCCCGAAGTCTACTACTGTGTGCTATAAGCGCAATTTTATCCCACGCACCATTTCAATATGGAATCAGCTGCTCCCTCGGTATTTCCGGACCGATACGACCTAGGGATCTTCAAGAAAAGAGCTTATTCTTTCCTCAAAGGTCGGCAACGAATCTGTTAGACCTCTGGTGTTACGGATGTCGGTGGGCGTTGGCGTTCACTTTACATCAGGTGACCTAACTGCTCGTTTGCCTCCTATGCTATAAAAAAGGTCATATCTACACACTTCTTCGAGGTTAAAGCGTGCAGAATCTTCTGCCACGCTGTTTGTCGCTGGTTAATCTTCTACGAAACAGCCGCTTTTTATCAAATTATACATGCCTATTTCGTAAATCTAAAATAGGTCTTTTATATATTTCATCCTGATATTTTCACGGGATTGAAAGTTAGACGAGTGATATCGTAGTCCCCAGCAAGTATTTTATATTATTCATTATAATTTATAACACTATGAGAACAATGACTCCAAGACATTAAAGTAAAGCCAAAGAAAAAATTATCCAGATGGCTGACCAAATTTTATTTGAAGATCCTTTCGATCACATTTAAAAAGATGGAAGTCATTTCAAAATAACTATTATAAAATTATTATTATTTGTAATGATAGAAAATGTAAATGTAATGTATAATAAAAGCCTAAAGGAGTTTTCCCATATCTGCATCGCTACAGATTCGGGCACGCTTACAGGATACCGTGTGCAGCACCTAATGGCTATGCTGTCACGTTTAGTAGAGCTTGTAAAAGTTGAAAGATGTGTAGGAGGACAACGTATTAGTAAAATAACTAATTATGGAAATGGTTTTGAAAGACGGTAGTCACTAACGAAGTTCCAATGCTCGTTTGGCAGGCAAAAATCTGATGAAAACTCAATTTTTATTTAATTATTTTCTACTTCAATCCCCATGAAAAATCTTAGCTTGGCACACGACAAATTTTGCCGCCACTATTACCCTACTATGTCTCCGGGATTTTTGCTGCCACCACTCATGATTCACGAAAATTCCAGGTGAGAAAATAGTGTTTAAATATTGAAAAAAATGAATGTTTCTACATTCATTTTTTTCATTTACGTTTCTACATAATGTTGGACACCCCTTGGCTAGATGGAGTGACAACAAACGCAAAACTGTGGGCAAAGTTAACAGAAGATGAAGAGAAGAGGCCAGTGGCGTGCTATGGGAGAGGCTTATGTTTAGCAGTGGACTGCAATAGGCTGATGATGATGATGATTGAAAAAAAATTATTGAAAAGCTAAGTCTCCATAAATATCTGCATCAACAGAAACGGATGCATTGTTCTTCTTCTCTCGAATCACACGTTCTTCTTCTCTCGAATCACACGTTCTTCTTCTCTAGAATCACACGCACTTCTTCTTTCGAATCACACGTTCTTCTTCTCTAGAATCTTCTCAAAATGACAGCGCGGTCGACTATTAATATTTATACTGGTCAAAAGATAAAGTACTACTTACCTAAATCCTAGTCGCGTTTTTTTTGACGCAGGGGAATATATTTATTTTACCTAAAAGCCCGGGTGGCCCATAGACCTATTTCGGACTCGACACTTGGTGTCATACCAACTAAACGCCTGAATTATCGTGGTTGAAGGCACGCCTTAGCCGCTATGCCTTAGCCGAGGGTCCGGATTCACAGGCAACAGGATCCCTCCAGCGACAGTCTGGCCTCGGCGAAAAGGCCAGACTTCTCCTCCTTGGGTACTGTCCGGCTGGCTCTGAACAGAATCGGCCTAGACCTGCCAGTTGTCCGAATCCACCCCGCCATCTGCTGATTCAGAGGGACTGGTAAAGTACTCCTTAGTTGAACTGCTCTTAGTCTGGCCTCTCCCCAAATCCAATATGGGAAGCCCAGTCCGACATATCCATGGAGGCACGCAAAACCCCAACCACGGCAAGGTGGCAGCATCATCAGCAGCAGCAGCAGGCAGATCTATTCTCATACCTACATATATAAAGAAAATAACATGATTTGTTGAATATATAGAAAGAAAGAAAGAAAGAAAAGTTTTTTATTCAAAATAGATTTACAGGAATTACTTTTTGAACGTCAACAATTAAATCTACCACCGGTTCAACCCTAGCCCTGTCTTGATAAGAACCGGCGAAACAAACTCAGCGGGCCTTATGTTGTGATCAGATGTAAAATTCAAAAATATAAAAATACAAGTACATTTGCATATGATACAATACAATACAATTTATAAATTTACAATAATTATGGTACAGAAACAGCCTGGAAGGAGGGTCCTAATCCCAAGATGTGGTATCTGTCATAAAATCTGCTACCTTATAGTATGCCTTACCACACAAACGCTCTTTAACAACTTTTTTAAATTTATTAATCGAAAGTTTTTGGACGCTTTCTGGGATACTATTGTAGAGGCGTATGCATTGCCCCCGAAAGGAATTCTTTACTTTAGTAAGTCTATGAAATGGTAAGAAATGTCTAATTTATGCCTGTTTCTCGTATTTATGTTATGATTATCATTTTTGGTTCTGAATTCACTAATGTTCTTCTTTCTTACATACAATACACAGAAACAAAGGCAAAAGCAATTTTTCACTAAATAATAGACCCATTGCAGTTACCATTTAAGGTACAGATTAGTATTTATTATTTGGTTAGTTTTATGCAATGTTTATAACAATCTTATTATGTTTTAGATTTAATTAATTATTCTCACGCCTACACATTTCTTTTAATTACCGCAGCACATATAAGGCTCAGTATCATGTAACTGGGCCAGAGTCAAGACATGCGCATTTCTCTCCCCACCAAACGTTCCTTGTAACCGATTTATATAAAACCATACGGCACACAAACATTACTTACAATTGTACAAACAAACACACAAGATGTTCAACAAAGTGAGTAATGTGTTCGTTGTGATAGACGTATTCAGATATTTTAAATCCTAGAATTCATTTTCGTATCAGACTTTAAGGTTTCAGACAATTCTGAAAAGAGTCCAGTAATTTTGCCTAGGGTTACACCCCGGTATCCTAATAGTACCTTCGAATTAGGGGAATGAAAGAATTTGGGAATGTTACCTTGAGCAGTTTCCGGTTTCATTCCAGTTGTTTCCGGCTATAATCAAAAGTGGGAAATATGTACATAACATATTGTCCATTTTTAGTATTAGAGACAGAGCCTACTCATTTCTCAAACAGATAAACAGCACCTGGTAGATCTCTAGTAACCCCCGATTAAGATCTGGCGCGGCCCGGGGCAGAGAGACCTTGGAGTTGAAAAAGGGCCCCCTTTTTTATGGTACAATGTGTACTTAAAACTTGCGAAGCTTTTTGCTGCGGCCCCCCCTAAGCCCCTACCTGGACCGGCGCTTATCTCTAGTATTAAACATTTCTATTGTCGGCAGATAATAATTGTATACCATTTTCCCGCATTTACGCTCGTCTATAATCCATCCCAAGCTGTTTATTTTAGATTTTAAACTTTTCAAACTATTTTAGTAATTCAATTATCAAGGGATTATGCATTTATAATATTAGTGGGATATGATATCATAATTATTAAGCAACCGATCACGCTTATATCTGGTGAACTATGAAAATTCTAACTCTAACGATATTTCACCGTTTTCAGATTATCGCTTTTGGTGCTATGTTGGCAGCAGCCAACGCTGGTCTGTCGCATGGATATGGTCACGCCGTATCTTCGCAGAGCATTGTCCGTCATGATCTCGGGCACTATAGCGCTCCGCTGGCCTACTCTGCGCACGCCGCTCCTCTGGCCTACTCTGCGCATGCCGCTCCTCTGGCCTACTCTGCGCACGTCGCTCCAGTAGTTCACGCTGCTCCAATAGCATATGCTGCATACGCTCCAGCCGCTCACTACGCTCATGATAAATATGTACGTATATTAATTTGACTTTTATCTATGAAAGTGAGTATCACGTGTTTTCCCTTATTATAATTTTTGTTCAATATTATAGGCTCACCCTAAGTACGACTACTCGTACTCTGTGGCTGACCCCCACACCGGCGACCACAAGTCCCAGCACGAGACTCGCGATGGTGACGCCGTCCACGGCTCCTACTCGCTGCTGCAGCCTGATGGCTCTATTCGCAGCGTCCACTATACTGCTGATGAGCACTCCGGGTATGTCTCTCTATCTCTCTCTTTTTTTTTTATACCACGATGGTGGCAAAAAAAAGCATACAGCCCACCTGATGGTACGTGGTTACCGTAGCCTTTGGACGCTTGCAGGGGCATCACATGCTCTCTCTCCGGGTAATAGGATTCACAAGATATTTGACTTCCAGTGAACAGATCTGAAGAACATCTTTATTCGGTCGATACCCTGGAAAGCGAGGAAGGATTGAAGTTGTAGATCCCTTTACTACTTGTTACTTCGAAAACTATGTTACTTAGTGAAGTAATCTATTGCTTAAAGTTGTACCGCAAAACTAAGCCGATTGATGTAGATTTTAAATGTATGTTTAAAAAACAATTAAACATTTATGAATTATATGTATTTGTTACAGGTTCAACGCTGTTGTACATAACACCCCGTCCCTCCACACCGGACCAGCCTACCATCATTATTAGTTTATAATTTGAATTTGACTAGAAATAAATTATTGTAAATAAGTTAATATATTTTTGTAAATAGAGGATATCTAATAGATTATCAAAGTACAAAAAGTGTATTTTTTGCGCGAATAAAAAAAAGTTAGAGTGCATTCAACAGATTTTTCAGTTTTTTGCATCGAAATGAGTTTTTTATTTCGATGGTTTTTTGAAACCTTTTTTTGAACCCTTTTATGAATGAAATGTTTAAATCATTCAGTTGACATTTCTTTGTCTAAAACAATTTTGTCTGATTGTTTATTTTGGTTTAATTACTGTCTCTTTTTTTATTTTCTGCATACATACGGCTCGAGTTCTTCAAAATGAGACCATAACCGATTTTAATTTGCAGCTGTCGTCCCATACTCACTAGTAGATCCGATACGTTAAACTATAGATATGTTTATACTTAATTACCACAACGAATGCAAATATTAAACATTCCCTATGAAATATTCGCTCTTTATTTGCGAAACAATAAATCAAACTTGGAATATTTCAAACATTTATTTTACAAGAAAATTATCCTTTGCTCAAAACCTTCCCAGAAGCTTTTTAGTATAGTTATCTTAAGAAGTTTGTACAAATGTTCCTGAAGTATGCAGCACTGGAGTTCGCGAAGGGGTACTCAAGAATACCAAAATGCGTGCTCTAGAAACACTAACCTATTCTTAGTATTCACATACATACAGGTATATGAATTGCGTTTGAAATGTTGCGTTTACAAATTAGCCCTAATTTTAACAAAAGTTTCCAAAATTGCACCTCCATGCAGGTAGATCTCGTAAGTAACCTACATGACTTGAATGAAATGCATTACCATGGTGAAAAGACTGAGGGCGTTGGTGGTCACTTTGCATCAGGTGAACCATGCTCGTTTGCCTCCTATGCTATAAAAGAAAGAAAAAAAACCTGTTTGCAAATTTGCCGAAGTTTTGTACAAAGATATTTTTTTTGGCACTTTTAGAGTTTATAACGTCTGCTACGATAACAATGTATGTAAGTCACTTAATGACGTACCTAGTCGATGACATTTTATTTTTTGTACAAAGATATTTCGGGTTCGGTCATTCACTACCTATATAAAAGCCGACTCTGGTACTACTGAGCTCACTTATTAGCTCAGTAATATATATGTTTAAAAGGGCTGGCGAGGTTAAGCCACCACGGCTAACTCCAAACCCCAGGCGAGGACGAGAAAACGTACCTGGTTCCCATACCAAATTTAGGATGTCAAGAAGTTCAGATGACAAACTATGTTGACACGCTCATTTGCAAATTACATGTTTACTTATACTAGTCCAAAAAGATAGCGAATAATGCTCTAAAGATTAGCTAATAAGAAAGTATTAAATTTAAATACCTTAGTTTTCTATCTTATCATTATCATCGTCAGTTAACTTAGTTAACTGCCTCGTGGTCTAGTGGTAAGCGTGTTCAACCACAGTCGTGAGGCCCTGGGTTCGAATCCCGGGTCGGACCAAAAATTGTTATTGGGATTTTTCAATTTCTAATAACAGTCCGGAGTCAGAAAGTTGGCGGTGATACACAAAATACTGGAAAAGCTGATTAACAATCGTCTTAAGAAATATTTAAATGATAATAAAATATTATCTAACAACCAATATGGTTTTAGAAGTGGTATTGCGACAGAAGATGCTGTTTTGGCGTTGACTGACGAAATTACTACTCATCTTGACTGTGGTAATAAATGCGTGGGCATATTCTTAGACCTGGCTAAGGCATTCGACACCGTCTCTGCTCCTATTTTACTAAAAAAGTTACACGATATTGGTGTAAGAGGTGTTACACACTCCCTTTTTACGGATTAACTCACTGGCCGGCAGAATCAAACGAAAATTGGTGATATCATCAGTAGTCCACAAATGGTATCCTACGGCGTTCCACAGGGAAGTGTCATCGGCCCTACTCTGTTCCTTATATATATAAATGACCTGTGCAACTATAATATTCAAAATTGTAAAATATATACCTACGCTGATGACACTGCTCTCGTCTTCAATGCGAAAACATGGGATGAGCTAAAGGAACTAACAGAAGCTGGCGTTTCCCAAGTTTATAACTATTTAAAATCAAATTTACTGACACTAAACGTCAACAAAACCAATTATATACCTTTTTCAATTAATAAAAGCTCACAGCCGCCACCGAATTATTGTCTTAAAGCTCATAGCTGTCACCAATCAGCATGTTCATGTGATGACATAAATAGATCGACTTACGTCAAATACCTTGGTGTTGTGATAGACCAGCATCTAAGGTGGACGAATCAAATAGCGAGCGTCGCGGAACGGATCCGTAAACTCATATGGGTGTTCAGAAGACTAAGACAGGTTGCAAAACATGAAATCTTAATTAACACATACAAGGCACTAGCCCAATCTGTCATAAGCTACTGTATACCCGTATGGGGAGGTGCTGCAAAGACGCAATTAATTCTTCTGGAAAGAGCTCAAAGATTTCTCTTAAAGATTATCTTCAATAAAAGATCACGCTATTCAACTTTTAATTTATATAACCATACTAAACTTTTGACCATCCGCCAAATTTATATACTACACTGCATACTAAAAAGACATAGAACGTTAAATTACACAGTTCAAAGAACAAATAGAAGAAATGCAAATATATGTCGAATTCCAAAATGTAAAACAAAGTTTAGGCAAAAACAATATTCATTTCAGTCATCGTATATCTATAATAAAATGAATAGTAAACATAACATTTACCCTTTGACACGATTTAAAGTCAAAGATCGCATTACACATTTTTTAAATGACCAAAATATGAAGATACGGAAAGAGTAATTATAATATAGCACACACGAACACACACCAACATACCTACACACACACACAAACAAACACACACACACACACACACCCACACAAACACGCACGCGCACACACAACATTCACACAAACATACACATAACTGATTTTGCATGTATTGTTA